>VZTZ01022432.1:8228-52096 GCA_013400955.1 Drymodes brunneopygia | reverse complement strand
GAAGGGGAAGGGGAAGGGGAGAGGGAAAGGGAAAGGGAAAGGGAAAGGGAAAGGGAAAGGGAAAGGGAAAGGGAAAGGGAAAGGGAAAAGGGGCCCTAAGCAATCCCTCCTCTTTGGTACTTCAAGCAAATCATATGTTTCAGCCACTTCCATTCAAATGACACTAGTTCCTCCAAAAATATTTTAAATATTATTCTGTGGAAATTCCTTGATTTTTGTTGCCTGAACTCTGACAAAACTCCTTCTTTCACAATATGCAGGGTTGCCTCTACACCTGTTATACTGTGTAGAACAATGCAAATTTGATGTAGCTATAGTGCAGTGGACAGGGTACGCATTCTCCTAAAGCCACAGAAGTACTTTAGTGGAAAATATGAAATATCAGGGAGTAAACTCAGTGAGGTCCATGTGCCGTGTATGGCCCAAGAACACTGCAGTCATATCCAAGGTCTGCCAAGTACATTTGCAAAGGACAAAAGCAAGAATTTCCAGGCTGGGGAATGCAAAGTTACTTTCTCAAGCCCATGACCAAGGTCTCTGAGGTGCTGGACTTCTTCTAGCAGGGTCCATATTCTTATCTGCAAATTTAGGCACCCACATGCAGGAGTGTCTTGGAGCATGGTGTTCAGCATACTTGCGAATAGATTTGGTAGGTCCGTTTGTTTTAAACAAGTATCACCAATTTTTTTTTTTTTTTTTTAAGAGTGATGTGCTATTTCTGGGTTTTTGAAGCAGGTTGAGGAAAATCACCCGCAAAGCAAAAGGAACATGGCAAAATGTTCCTGCAGTTTGTTGCCTTAATACATTTAAATGATTTAATGACAAGTAGGGGATTACAGGAAAACACAATGCACGCTGGAGGTAGCAAAGGACACCCGCTGCCTGTACTGTGAAATTCAAAATGGATTCCAGGAAGGGAGCACAATGCCAGGCTGCTTTAACTATTGCTCCTACTTCCTATACTATTATTACTGCTCACCAGTCTTGAGGCCTGAATGACAGTGGTCTGAGCCCTTTCAAACCACAGCCAGAAGGTCAATTTTTGTAATGAGAAAATGGAAGTGGTGGTGCAGTGGATCGCTGAACCTTACAGTTTCTTCTATGATAAAGTAGCAGTGCTCAATCAAATTATGGTGTAGGAACACAGTGACAACACCACCATGAAACACACAACGGATGAACTAACAAAAGCACTTAAACCTGTGTAAACCCAATGTGACATCAAAGCTAAGTTTGCTACTACTTTCACACTGCAGAATCGCTGTAACCCCTCACCAGCACAGCAGAAATCTGTAGACCAAATGAAAATCACGTTGCTTACAAAGCCACTCTTCTGTCCTTGGTGCTTAGATCCCAGTCACACAGTAAATAAAATCTCTGGTTGGAAAGACTTACTGAATGAGCTATTCCAGAGAATTAAAATGCTTCATGTACACAAAACCCTGCTTTGATTAATACTTTAGCTCCCCTTGTTCTAGGACTTTGGAACTTACTGCAGGTGAGCAAGTCAGCATGAATAACCTCGAGGTTTTAAAATACTGCCAATAGATCTGCAATTACAGTACTCCAAGACCACAGTGTCTTTGTGCTTGCGCATAAAGCTTCGCAAAGAAACAAAAATTAACAGCTGTAAGCTACAACTATTTCACCCTTGAAGTCTTGCACAGTAGTTTAATGAGTTCGAAGCACCCCTGTATCCTATTCACTGCATCCCCCCACTTTCATATACGGTAATATTAAGGGTAATGCCTAGCAACTATTCACATATTCATCAGCGTCACATTTTTACTTTAATTTGTGTCCCTTTAACAGCCTAAGTGACTCTAATGAAAGTGAGAAAACCTTAGCACAATAAATCTGTGAGGGAAATTACAGACACAAACAAGAAATTTGAGGAATAAAGCAACTAGAATGTCAGTAAAATAGTAAGAAATTGTCTGGTACTCTGAAGTACCAGCTGATCAACAGAAAATGTGCATTATTTGCCCAAGCCAGATAGGAGAATTACTTAAAAAGAACTTGATGGTTTTCTTAAATTGCACTTTTTCTAATGAGAATGATGGAGAAACACCAAGTAGTACATGCAGGACACTTTCATCTGTAGACATAGAGAAGAAATAAAAATGATGGGTCAACCAGAGAAGTTAGATAACCATTAATCAAGCCTGTTGTATCTTTTTTTGAATTCTGAAAGGAGTAAACTAATCTTTAATGGCTCAAAACCTGCAAATGAGATTTACCCAGAAAGATCTTCTAACACAGTAGCAAGCAGCCAGTGTGATGGATAAACTTTTCTTGTGCAGTTTCTGTCATTCAGTCTATACTTTAAGGACTGGTTTTGACTATTCATGTAATTTACTTACACTCAAGAACATGCTGTATTATTATGCCAGGCATTAAGGGTGAAAAGAAATGCAAGCCCTATGCTCTGGTGCATATTTTCCTATATTGGGGACCATCCTTGGCAGTCTCAGCTGTCATAGGAAGTCCCACCTGCCTCTGCAGCTCAGCTTTGAACAATTCAGAAAGAGCAGATATAAGCATAGCTTGTAAAATGTGAAAGGGGAAATATTTCTTTAGCTTACAGCCTACTATAAAATCCTCTAATTCTGCATGTATAGACAATTTTTACCTGATTATTTCTAAAATGTGTCAATAATTAATGCAAAATATAACATGAAACAAACATTAATTTACAGTTTTAATATGCTTTGCATTCTACTGAAATCAAAACATTGTAAGGAATTTTGGTATTAAGCATCTTAAACTTACTAATCACTTTTGAAGATCTCAACCTCATTACAATTATATTTGGTACACAGTTAGAGCCTTATTTTCTGGCGAAGATTTCAGTGGGAGATCTTCATGCTCTTGATCAGTATCTCCAGCTGTAAGGCAAGAGTTCATTTACTGACTATTTTCTCTATTTGTGCAAATCATCTTCCCCCCCCCCCCTTATGCGCTTTGTTTACGACAGAAGTATTTGTGTTTATTTGCTCTTCCAACAGTACACGGAATCTTTAGGAAGCTTCGGGTGGGACATGTGCTGGTTTTTTTAAATGGTACTGATTGTCTGAACAGCTGAGTCATGACACCATCTCCATTCCCTTGACTTCTGAGGTTTGCCATTGTTCCCTTGGCATTCCTGCCCTCCAGCAGGGCAAGCTTTGATGCAGGATTAGGAGTTCATTTAAATGCATATTAACAACTGAAAGCCTGTTTTCTTGTGAAGCTCTATAAAAACTTTAATACTTACTATTTATGAAACATTTAAAGTTATATTAATACTGTGAGATCATTAGTTACAACAGTAATAAACAGTGTTTTTTGCTGGAATGAAAATTATAGTAACTGTTAAGAGGCACACACTGAAACAAATATCAGATACAATATTTGCACTCTCTGAGTTACTTTTAAAATATGGATAGTGTTTTAGAAGCCATTTATCTTCTCAGTCACATAACTAGAACAAGAATTCTTCATACAGACCCTTAAAGAAAGCAAAAAATCTGGATTTTCAACCTCTACAGGCACTGCCAACCAGCCTCATGATTTGATTCTTCTCACACACCATTGCCAGGTCTTGGTTATGCTCCTGTATCACTGGGCTGAGCACAATAGAAAAGCCTCCCCGGGACATATTTTGTTTTTGAAAGATATTAAATCGATTTTTTCTTCTGAATATTCTGCATTCCCTCTGAAATCAATGACAGCTGGAAGCAGTTAGCAATTCCAAGGCCTATGTTCTACTTGATAAATACTTCCGTACTGCAGAATACAACATTATTTTTCAGTTACAAAGAAGCCAAAATTCACCCAAAAGCTTTCTTTCTCTCTTCAGTCTAAATCATTTTTCAAGATTAGAATTCTCCTTAATGGCATTTATTTTTTTAGAGCTAGATTTAGAATATCTCCTTCTTTTTGAAAGTCTTATGATAGGCCTATTAGTCTGCAATTACTGCTATTCATATATTCAACTATTTATCATGCAAACAACCTGCTTTTGCAGTAGGTGTCCATTTGATTTCTCTACTTATATTCATCTATATGTTTTGTGTCCTTAATTAATCAGCAGGAATATGACTTAGAATTTGCCCCTTTGGGACAAGAACTGCTTTATGCCTGAAGTTAAGCTTATGGTGAACCCTGCGAGGTCTTAGAAGAAGGACTATGCACACAGTGATGTTGAATTTAATCAGATTCCTCTGGGCAGATCCTGCAAGATGTCTACATCATTTTGAATCAGACTTTGCAACAGTCAAACAATTATTAAGGAATAAAAATATTTGAGAAATTTTTTTAGCACTGAGTCAATACTCAGGTAGACCACAGGGCCTGATTTAATCTAATACAAATTAGATTTAATGGATGACTGGTTGTAGGTCACAGGGACCTCAGTACCAGGCTCACCAGACAAGACATACTCTGTGCCTCAAAGGGATAAATGTCTTAGTTGCAATCTGCTTACTAGGTGTGCTGTGATAAAATCTGTGACCCAAAACACAGCCTTTATGCACAGGCCACTTTAAAGTGCTACAGGATTGTCACAAAGCTGAGGTAGTTCCATGAATAATAGTGTCAGAGGAGCAGAGTAGCTCATTCATGCTTTGAATTGCAAGGGAACATGCAGGGCACACGTAGCACAGCTTCTGCAAATGCTGGTGTTCTTACCCTTTATGCAATAGGCTGAGCACAAAGTCGCTGAAAGTCCTCAGGACTTGGGCTGTGGCTTGTCACAGCATAGAGGTGGTGTCCCTATGAGTTTCTGTATGTAAAGTTAGAACTAGGGACTGCAGTAGATCCTGTACCTCATCATTCAGCCCACAAAGGATTCTTCCTAGGAAACACGTTTTCCTTTAACACAGCTGCAACAGTCCTTAGGCAGTGAAGGAAAAAATTAGCTCTCAATTCCTCTGGTGGGAACAAGTAGAGGTTTTAAACAAGGCTCTAGCACACTGAAGACTGGTATCTAACTATTGTTTTTTGCCAGTTGGATGCCTCCACTGGGAAAGGCCTGTCAAAGCCATCCTGCAGCCATGAAACTGGTGTGTATACAAAAAAAAATCCTCACAACAAATTTCCCCTTCCTATTTAGGGTACTGGGGTGTGGGGGTTCGGGTTCTTTTCAATTTTTTTTAAATAATTACAGTGATTACGTTAAATTACATCAAACACTATCCTTTAAACCATCTTTAGTGCTTGTCTCCAGGTCCAAGAAGCATGTATATTTCATTATCTTACTATTAATCTGATTTTAAATTTAAAAAATACAGTAAGCAAGTTTGCTAACAAATTATTCTTATCAGAGACAGAGTTGCCAAACAGTATTTTTTGTCTGAGAGGCAGCTGTTGTTATTTCTTGTGTTCACACATATTATTGCCAAAGTGAGCTGTCCCTTACTGGCTGGTAGGCTCAGAAATGCTATCCAGTCTCCTAGACAGTCCCATCCAAAATGAGAATTCAGGCCCATCACTGATATATCAAGGAGTGACATAGAGTTAAAAGCCGGAATTTCACATGGCAGATGTGTGGCCTATTCCTTTCATCCCACTGAATTTTTATTATAGGAGTCTGCAAGTTCATTGTATGTCTTTGTAGCTCATTAGTCATGGTATATATCAGTTGGCAGGGGCTGGATAGGAAACAAGTGGTTGGAAACAAGCTGAAATAAGAAAACAGTAAGAGCTTTTTCAGCTGCGTGCATGTCTTGGTTCTTTGATACATTTCTGTGAAGATAAGGACAAAGTGAGGAGCTCAGCAGACTGGAGAACAGCAAGGTCATGGATCTTGACACTATACACAGTCATGCAAAATATATATGGCAGCTGATACTTGGATAGAAGGACAGGGTTTGCTGGAGAGGTATAAAAAAAGCTATTAACATCTATTCTCTTTTGTAGCCCAGAAGATGAGTTAGCTGGGTGCTGAACAGACAGAAATGGTGGCTGGTATCTGTTGCCATTTAACAACACTGCTGGTCAGCTTAAGCCGAGGCACATTCAGCTGCTTCATCATAAGCATTTTGTTGTCTAATAGGCAAATTCNGGAGACCCAACCCCCTTCTGGGGCATACCACTACAAATTCCACCCCAGGGGTGGTTCTTCCTCACCACTGTTTCCGTTCTCAGAGCTCTGCTTCCCTACATGGCAACACCATTCCTGTTTCTTGATCTTATCTTGGCTTTCTATTTCAATTCTATGCAAACCTCCACCAATAAAATTCGTAGCACCTGCATGTTCTATCAGTCCCATCAACAGCCTTCTCACTGTTCCAGAGAAGAAAATAAAATGCAGAGTGACTGTCTCATAAATCACAATTTTGTGTGGTGCACATTCCATGTTAAGTGTAGGGAGTAACAGTAAACTTGCCTGAGAGGATATTCCTCTATGGCAGCTCATGCACTTCTGTGACTGGTGTGAACCTCATACATAAGCGTCTCCTGCTTAAAACCGTTTACTTCACAAAACGGCTTGGCATTTCTACTCATTCCAAAAGCTAGACTACCCATCATCTTCAGCAAGGCCAACAATTGCTCACAAGCCAAGCAGCCTCCAGATATTACAACACTATCATTGTTGGTTGCATTAATAATCAGTCTATCCTTGTGTAGGAGAGATGAATTCCCTTTTAAAATAACTTTGATACGAGTTGTTTGATTGAAGGGAGTTTATAGAGCAAGACATAGGTATGTTTTCAGAGAGAAGAGAACAAATATGTGACAGACATCAGTCATGTTACTTAATGCACTGCTGGAAAGAAACACACTTGAATGCTGCAGGATAATCGTTTCACAAAGACATCCAGAGGAATATTAAGCAGAGCATGCATAATGGACCCACAGACAACCATTCAGACAGATATAATTAGTAATCAGGGTTGCAAAATAAACCTTCAGGACAACATGGTTTATCATTTGGAGGGTAAAGACATACATTTTCCTGCTGCTTATCATCTTTGTTTCCTGCTTGCTTGTTGCGCCATTTGTTTAAGGAGAAAGCTTGTGAGAATGCTGACAAAGTTGGGACAACCCAACAAGCCCTACAATCAAGCATCCTCTGACATCAGTGCAGGGAGGTAGACAACAAAAGACAAGATCTAGAATCATTTCCCTTGCACCTTACCGTGGTTTCAGTTTTATTTTGTGGAACTTCTGTCACCAGAGCCTCATGCCTTATTCATTTCTCCACCATGCCAGGTAAAATCCACCAAAACCAGGTTTAGCCCATTTTAATCAACTTTGTTTCGCCCAAGAAGCCATTCCTGTCTCTCTTCCTCTATCACTGTACTCATCCCTGAGCAAGCAAAATGTCTAACAGTGAAGCAAATATTAGTTAGTGGTTTCTGAGCTGGTAAAGACCACAGCAACACCTGTCTTTACATAAAATATGTATAGCAACAATAGAGAGGGAGAAGATGTAGATGGTGCTTGTCAGAGGGTACCAATTTTTGGAAATGGCAAACAAAAACCAGGGAACACCTCATATCACCTGTGAATGGGAGCATTTGCTGGTTGCCAACCTCTAGATCTATTTTAACCGCTTGAGACTTTGAATAGATATTTGATTCTCTTTGGACAGACACCTAATTAAAGTAGTACTGAAATGTATTTGGTCAATTAGGAAGAGATTTAAGGCAGATACTAAGAACTGTTTATCTGATGTTTTTATTCCCTAGTGATTGTACAGGTCTATTATGGCTCTTAAGAGAAAGTGGTAGCAAGAAATGCAATATCACTTTATCAGCAGAGATATCAGCAGTGCTCAGATAAAGTCCTTGTCTTCAATAGTTTATACACAGACACTTTCTTTTATAATGACTTTTACAAGGTGAATTCATGCAAAAGCTTTTTTCTCAGGCTGTGTCAGTAACACAAAACCCACACAGGATATCTGCTTCTTTTGCTCTGGATTTGTATGAGGGAAGAGAAAAAAAGATTGCTAAATTTGCTCTCTATTACCCAGAAAACACTTTTGTACCTGATTCTCTGAAAGACTTCAGGTTGTCAAATATCAAATGAAAGAAATCTTCCTTTTACTTTCATTAGAAATTCTTAGCTAATGACAAAATCATTATGGCAGAGCATAGCTAGCTGCTCATTAATTGCTCCACAAAATAGAACTCAAAAATGAGTGTCTAGGTGGAATTCTTGTTACAGACACAAGCACTGTTTGTTGTTGATACGCTTCCCATAACAAGATTCTAAAAAACAAATACTTAAAACTTAACAGTTTCTGGAACAGACAGCGCAGTGTACCTGAATTATGATGCAGGCTTAAAGACTCACAGGAAGTGCAAGAGATCTGCCGGACCGTGGGCTTCAGTCATCATAAATCATCTTAAGGCATTATTTTCCATAAACATCTTGGCAGTATTTAAGTACAATCACACTACAGTAAACTCCTCTTTTCTCATCATGCAGAGTGTGAATGTAACTTGCAGGGTGAACCTTCTCCAGGGGCTGGGCGGTGAATAAAGCTGATGTCAATCAGAGCCTTGTCTCACAGGTTGAAGAAGCTGGAGAGTGAAAAGAATGTAGGAAACACAAGGGCAGAGTCATGGTTAACAAAGTTACTGCTGAAGAACAGTATTCTTTCTGTGACGTTGTTCAAGTTTCAGAAATCAACCTCCCATTTTGGACAATGTCTTGAGACTCTGAGAATTAGTTCCATTTATTAGCCTTTGTTATGCTAGTTCTACGGCTGTAAAGTTGCATGACTTTGGGATTTCCTGCTCTCCACAGGCTGTATTTCACCGAACACTACATTTGTATAGAGCTAGTGGAATTTTATTGCCCAACAGTCATAAAATGTTTTATTGCGTGTGCAGTTTCACACACACAAACTCCAAAGAAGTTATGAATATCAAATATTTTTCAAATGAAATTCTCTGAAAATCCAGATAAAATTGATAATCCCTGTTACTTTCAATAAGTTAAATTCCACTAGATTTCACAGACGTGATTTCCATTCCTTTCCATCTTTACATGCTGCTCTGTCTTTCCCTAATGATAACAAAATAAAGTGACAAGATAAAAAGAAAATTTGGTGAGTTTCTTGAATCTGCTGGTTATACTTCCCAGAATGGAAGGTCTCTGTTCATGATATGTAAGAGGTCTTCCCCCCCTCCCACCAATAAAGTTTCCCAGTGCAAGCCCACTGAAATTAATGGAACAAACCCTGTTGTTTTTAAATAGGCTTTGAGTAGGGGATCTCAGTGGTTGTTTATTGGCTGGGTTTATTCTATTTTTCTTTGCTCTATTCATACATAGTTCCCTGGAATAATATGAGCAATTTTTACCTTTCAGTGGTCTCTACATTTCCTCAAATTCTAATGCAGTGCATTTGCTGCAAATGCAGATATCTTTTTTTAGCTCCATTTAATGTTCTGCCTCTGCATTTGAACAGACCACTTTGTCAAGTCAGTGAATTTGGTACAACGAGGAGACAATTTGTTGCCTCCTTCTGGGGTCCCCAAAGACATCAATTAACTCAAAGCACGAGTTCTGACAGCACAAACAGGAAGAGTTAACCCCCCACAGTTATTCTTTATATTAGTCAATCCACCCTCCTCATTCCCTCCGTCCCTCTTCATTTTCCTTTCTAATGAACAGGGACAGATACCTCTTTCTACTGAGATACTTCCACTACAATGACAATTCCCTGGCTCTCCCCAGGTGATTTACTTTTCAAGCAGTGCCCACTTATTGATCTCTTCTGTGACAAATTTCAACACATACACAGTCCTGGCAAACATTTCTGGAGGTGAATCCTGCCTGCTGTCCAAAGAGGAGGATTATTTTTATGCAATATATTTCAAAAAATGGTTCCTGGTATACAAACACTTCCAATAAACTGTGCAAAAATTAATCATAATAAGAAGTACTGCTGAATTTCTTACCTTTATTATTGCTTAAATATAGATATACAAAGTTTAATTTATATTGATATTCTTCCAAACTTTGACTCGGGAAGATTTTTTAGGCTTTTTTTTTAGACCATAAAAACTTGTTGCTTTCTGATAGAGTATCTATAACTAGAACTATTTCAGTTTAAAAACTGATGGCAAATATGAAGACTTTTGTAGTTAAAAAGGCAGGTAAAAATTACTTTACAAGGAAGCCATCCATAATAAAATATTTTCTGAGAAATAAACAGGTATTGCCTTCATTTCCATATGCTAAAAGTTCCTACCAGGTCACTCTGACCAAGCTGCAGGCAAGAATGCACTGGAAAGCACATTATTATGGCAGAGTTACATATGATAGGTATTAGGGCCAAGTACTGAAATAGAGTCGAAAATAAATCATAATTTAGCCTCAGAAAAACACCACCAGTCACACTTTGTATCTTTTTCTTTACCGAACGATGACTAGTGCCTTTACAAGACCTGGTGTAAATGTCTTTCCCTGTAGTGGCATTAAATGCTTCTAAGCCCCAATTCCAGTTGCAAACACATAACCTGAAGCATGGCTTTTTCCAAAACACCTGACACAGAATTCTGGGTTTTTATTATCAAGAAGAAATCTTCCACAAATTGTTCCTGAAATTTTGCTAATGCCATCAGCTCCTGCTTCTCCCTGGAGAACCCAGACCCTTGATAGCCCAACCGTACTTCATGGCACCTGGCTGCCAGAATAAGCATCACTTGAATCAAATTTCACCTGGAATCATTTATAAAAACTGCATACAATATGTTTTTTATCACTGTATTGCTCTATCTTGTGTTGCCACTGACTGATCAGAAACCATGATCTTCCTAAAACCAAAATTTTGCTTTTCCAGCAAAAAACATTCAGATAGTGGTGTTTTCTACTGCAGCAACACTCCGTGTTCTTTAATTCTTTCCTTTCAAATGTTCTTTCTCATCTGATTCTTACAGTAGAATTTCTTTTTAATGCTTCCTCCTTTCTTCTAGTCACAGGTTGACCTTCTCCATCCTGCTTAGTCTTACTTAGCTCCATAATACGATGCTTCTTTTCTGCAAGACTCACTGTACTTTGTTATTCTGTACTCCTCTCCCTGCCTTTACACAAACTCTTAAAGATGTCATTTCAGGTAGTTTAGAAAGTCTTACTCTTCAGCTTCTTGGTCTGTCCCTTATTAATAGTCCAGCTGAATCAGTAGATCTTTTTACACAGCAAAGCTAATGGAATTTTCCCCCAAAAAAGTTTTTTCTCTGAAATATTAGCCTAAACTTTTCTCCAGGGATGGTTCCTAAATCTCTAATTCATCCTTATGAATTTGCCAAGCAAACAAACTACTCCAGCACCTAAAACTCCCTCACAAATACTGTAAGAACTTTTTTTTCCATTTAGCAAAAGGTTTCAACTTCATCAATTAAACAAACTCAAGTTTTTCCTTGAGAGGACAAGTTATAAATAGCTTAAATTATAACTGATTACTTGTATCATTACTTGTGTGTCACTAATTACTTACGTCAGGGTTGTTTGGATTTTTGTTCCTTTGTGTTTTTTTAAGATTGGCTTAATTTTATTAAGACTGAGGTTTATCCTGACTTAAATTGTTGAGAAATTTTACGCATTTTAAGCAATTGCACCTGATCTGCAGACCTCATCTAAAAAAAAAATAAAAGGTAGCAATCTGGCAACTAGAGCATTACAAACCACGAGAGGATTTTACCATTCACCCTCCCCATTTGTATTGTAATCATATGTGTCTTTAAATCATTACCAATTATTTGCAATTCTGTTAATGTTTCTGGGTTATTATTGGCAAAATATCTGACTGGAAGATACATAAAAAGCTCACCACATATTGGGCAAGTTTTGGGCAATATCTGCTTTTATTTAAAGCAAAAAAATAGAGCAGGGTTTTAGTTCAAAGCTTACTTTTAGTTTTTATTATTGGCAGCTATTTTTCAAATGATCTCACACTCTGAATTCTTCAAATACATCATTCCTTCAGTTCATAAAATTAAAACTTCTGGCAGTTTAAAGGAAACTTGAAGAGATCTCCCAGCCTGTGTAATAGTCAGTCTGTTTCTATTTCCTTGCAGGGCTATTTAAGGAGAAAGGCAAACAGGAGGCTTTCAAAAGACCAAAGGCTTCTGCTCAGTGTGTATCACAATGGGAGCAGAAAGTAAAAGTGGAGCTGCACTTTCTCCCAAACTTATTTTACAGTCTGAGCCTCTGCACGGAACGTGTGTCCTTTTGCAGCACCCCTTGTGTTTGCAGCCTGCAAATGGCAGCAGGCCTCAGCTCCCTCTGAATTTCACATTTACCACTGAACTGAGTGGCAAAATGTCTAAGATGCTGCCAGCGCCCATTGAAATGTGCTGCTACCCCTGCCCAGAAACACACATAGAAACCTGCCCAGGCCATTCACAAGCAAGCAGAACCAACAGTGACAGTGAATATCTGTCACTGAAGTAATTAAGGAAAGCAGGTGTAAAGCACTCCAACAGGGAAGTGTGCAATTTCAATGTGATTTGCTCTCAAGAAATCCCGTTTAGACACAACTGCTTTGAACTTTATGTGACCTTTGTGGCCTATATCTCTTAAGTGGGAAGGTTCAAGAAGAGAGGGAGAGATTGTACTTTCTTGTTCCAGAAGTGACACATGATTCATTTATCTGGTGTTTCATCTTCAGTACTTCTGACATCCACTGCCACTAAATGATGCAAGAATTGAGCAAGTTTTAATGAACTTTGAAAAGTTTGATATTTGGATATAGATTCAGGAGGATTCGGTGTGTATCCAAACCTGATTTCTCCTCTGAAATGCACACCAAAATTAACTTGGAAATACACCCAGTTAAGCTTTGCATTGCAACAAACAAAAGTAATCACAGCTGAGGAACTGAGTGAGACATGCCACAGAGGGTCCAGTGTAAACAAAGTAAGCACTTTACATATTCTATGTGTCCCTTGTCATTTAAACAAAATAATTGGAAAGTTTTGAGGTGAAAAATTTTCATGTGTCAGACCACAACAATTTATAAGAGCACTTTCCAGGAGCTGAGATGTGTAACACTAACGAGAATGTGGATAAGAAAGAGCAGCACCACATTGGCTTTCCCTACTGCCTCATGCTGGCAGACATCCCTTCAGCCCTGTAGTTCAGCTTGTGCCTACAAGGAAAGTGCAGGGAGGGAGCAGAAGCAATGCTGTGGGAGAGAGGCAACAATATAGGAAAGGGGAGAGAGTGGGAGGGTGATGGCAAAAGCCCAAGGAATGGTGGGAGTGGGAATGGAAATGGAAATGAGGGAGAGAAGAAAGCAATAGCCAGGAGATCCACATAAAGCAGGTTGTGAATTACAGGGTTACGCATGGTAAGCCATCTGTCACTTCTCCTCAGGCAAGGATACTTGTTTGGTAGTGAGATGGATAACACTTGGCTGTGTTTCCATAGCAAGCATTCCCTTACTCCAAGACTAACCAAATTTTAGCTGGGACAATCCCCACTGCTTTTGAAGATGCATGGAAGGGCCATATGCTTTGATCAAAGCCATTTACACTACCAAAATCACAAAGAAGATGTCAAAGCACATCACTAGACATCCAGACTGCCTGTCACAGTCCAGTCAGCACATTAGTTCTCCATCCAAGACAGTCACAGACTCATCACACGATTGGCCCTGTGTCTGAAAAAGCACAATCTTTTGATTTGCCAGTTTACTTCCTTCTCCATCTAAGGGCATGGCTTTGATAGAATCGCTGTTCTTATTATCGGATCGCCTGCAGTTTAGATATTTGCTAAACTTTACCCTCATTATTTTTTTCTTCTGATGGAGCCACCTTTCTCTTCTGGTATTGGTAGAATGTGCTCATTTTGGCTGGAGTGGAATTAATTGTCTCTGCAGTGACTAGTATGGGGCTATGTTTTGAACAGTGTTGATAAACAGAGATATTTTTGTTATTGCTGAGCAGGGTTTACACAGAGCCAAGACTCTGCTTTTCATACTGCCATGCTGGAAATGAAGTTGGGGGTGCATGGAAGGTTGGGAGGAGACACAGCTGAGACAGGTGATCCAAACTGACGAGAGGAATATTCTGGGCCATGGGGCATCATGCTCTGTACATAAAGTGAGGGGACAAAGGAGGAAGAGGAGGGGTCAATCTGGGTTCAGAAAGGGGGGGTCTGGCATCAGTCAGCAGGTGGTGAAAAATTGTATTGTGTATTGTTTGGGTTTTTTACCATTATTACTGTATTAAACTCTTCTTATCTCAACCTACAAATTTTACTTTGATTCTCCTCCCCATTCCACCAGGTTTCAGGGGGAAGAATGGGGGGTTGAGTGAGTAACTGCTGGGTGCTTAATTTCCAGCTGGATTTAAACCACGACAATTGCTACAGCTTAGAAAAGCACTAGGCAAGGATAGAAATCCCACTGCTACTGATCCTCTCCAAACAGAAGTGAAAAGTGATTTCCTGCCCCAAAGAGCAAACACTGTTGATGCAAATGTATCCCCGTTTTCGGGGAGCATTCGACCAGCCAAGCAAATAATTCTACATTTGCTTATTATTTTCTGTTTCTTCTTTTTTCCTTTCTTTTTTTTCTTTTTAAATGATAGTATAGTTTATGTTGGAAGGGCCATAGAAGGCCACTGGGTTCAAACACTGCTCAAAGCAGGGCTAGCTTCAAAGCTAGATTGGGTTTCCTATGCTCTTGTCCAGCTGACTCTTTCATACCTCAAAGGATGGAGATTGCACAACCTTTCTGGGCAGCCTTTCCAGCGTTAAATAAACCTCCCTAGGAAGAATCACTTTTCTTCAGAGGAATTTCCCTTGTTTCAACTTGGGTCCACTGCCTCTTGTTCTGCTGTGCACCTGCAAGAAGAGCCTGGCTTCATCTTTTCTAACAGAGATGAAGACAGAAAATTGATCTCTATTCAGCCATCTCTTCCAGGCTGCAGAAATGCAACTCTCTCAGCTTCTTCTCATATGTCCTCTGCTCAATGCAAATGTTTGCATTTTCCTAATCTGTCAAATCTTAATGGAATATTTTCACTGTCTGAAATTATGAGTCTCAGTGGAAGTATCACAGTGGGTAATTGTGACAGAGATGCAGTAAGCAATCAAATGCTGGCAAGGCCCTAAGAAGCCCTCTCTCTGAGAGCTGTCATACAGTTTAAGACAAAAAGACACCCAGCCCTTTTTGTTTTCTGGCACAATTGCTTTCCCAGATCCTGCTATCATTGAAATTTATCTTGATTTCCTGCAAAGGGCATTGATTTAAGATGTCTGCATTCCAAATCTGATTGCCACCTCTGCTGCTGTTTTCACTACTATATTTGCAGTGGCATATTCCTCAACACTATGATTTGATCTTACCCTCAAAATATGCAATACTGCACTCAGACAAGTACCTTGGAAAAAATCAATTACTACACATGCATGCACAAATTCAGTAGCTTTTCTTTTGATGATACACCACACTGCAGATTGCATACACAAGGGCAGATTGAGCTTTTAAGAACATAAAAGCACTTAGAGGACTTCACTGTTTAACAGACACAGACTAATCTCTTCCTCTCTGACAGACATGCTTCAGAGTTCACTGTGTGTGCATACAGATACAAGATAATGAACAGATATTTATTCCTTACAGAATTCAAAAGTTAGAGTAGAAAATGCTCTTACTTCTACTGTGAGAAATTTCAGATATCTTGCTGCAGTAAGATAAATTGTTACCCTATATAACTGTAGATATTCTATCTAGTATTCTTTCCCACAAGGGTATTGTGTTTCTTTCATTATAAGCCATTTACAGTCTTACTTGTGAAACACGTGCTTTTTCTGTCCTCCCTTTCCTTAAAGATAACACAACAGTTCAATGAAATGTTTGACCATTCACTGCACATACATGTCTATCTCTTTGCACAGAGAATGAAAGCTGCTTGCTACAATTTGAAACATTTCCACAATGACTAACTTTGGTCTTCTAATCAAACAAGAGAGTGTACTTTATCATTTAATTTATTCTCAGTGCTTGAAATGAGCCAGCTGCTTAAAGGGAAGTTTGTTGACTACCATCTAAATTCTTATCTTCATTAGATGGCTGGTAGCATTATAACAAATAAACAACTTAATAAACACAAAAAGTGCTTATCTAAATGAAGTTAGTGAGAGTTATTGAACCAGATCATTTACCCTTAATTTTCTGAAAAAGATAAAACTATGTTATCTCACTTAGGTCACCAGGGAAATTAATTTCTTCACTATCAGATCTCTTGCAAAGTCCACTCCCATTGAATGGGTACTTGTACCTCCTTTGATTATCTCCTTTCTGTAGACACCTAGAACAACCACTCAATGACCTTCCTTATTAATTTCACTTTTGGAATGTAAGAAAGTTAGAGCACTGCTTTATTCTGCTCGCTTTCAGTTGTCCTTTACATGAAAATGAACTTTAAGTCCTACAAATATCAGTAGCTCTAACTGCTCTGCTCGAACAAATGAGTCCCAGAAAGGTCCCAAAGAGGTTCAGAGTGATCCTGCTTATGCAAAGCACTGTTGCTCATCAGGGAGGGTGAGATTTCCCCTCCTGTGAAACCTCCCAGACACATAATGCAGGTCCTCACACAGATCTTCAGCATCAGTCAAAGTCATTCTCAGCTGCATTGCAATGTTCAGCTTTCTGTTTACAGGACTTTAAGTTTTTTAATCAATTTGGTTTGGTTTAAAAAAAAAAAACTAAAACAACCCATGCCAGCCTGATGCTACCTTCAGAGTCAGCCCATAAATCAGCAAGAACAAGATGGCAGCAATTCTCTCCAGAAATAATTGTAATTCAGACTACCTAGGAAAGACATCTAAAACTTCTCATGTAACTGAGTTATTATCTTTAGATAATAGTGCACTTACCTTAATCTTGGAACTTCTAACCTGGAAATATTTCATCTCTCTGATATTTTAAAAATAGAAAAATATATCACTGGCTGTCTAATCAAAGATATTTCTGAATTTTCATTTTATAAAAAAGAGGGGTTTATAAGCCCTAAAGACAATTGATTGTTTCCAGGAACAAATTTCATGCAAATGAAACTATTTACAAAAAAACATGCTTTTTCACCAGCCAAGAGTCACAAGACAAGAAGCAGCTACCACTAGAAGTGAAACACAAACTAGGTTGTGTGCGTCTGGTTAAAAAATTTGAACCTGATGTCTTTCAGGGTATCAATAAATCTTATTCATCACTTATTAATTCTTATTAATTTGCTTCCTGAATTATGCAACATAAAGAAAATCAAGGTACTCAGAAAGTATATCTAGTTCATCACAACAATATTTAGAATATTATTTATACAAAATCTTAAGAGCTTGCCTGCGAAACAGATACTTCCACACTGAGGGCAAACATCCCTGAAGGTGATAGTAACAAACATCTCATCTGAAAAACACAGGTTTGTCTTGTTTTAGAAACATAAGTATTAATGATGTTCTAGTTTTAAATTGAATTATAATTCTTTACTTGGATTTCTAAGCATTAACCATAGTTAAAACATTCTGATGATCTACCTTAAACATTAACACTCAAACACTTTCAAAAATGTAAGAAAGGCTTTTCTGATGTTCCTGTCTTTCTGTAGGTCACCTCTTGCCTTTGGGTTCATCCTGTCAATGAGTTCATGGAGTTTAACACTAAAATGGCATTTGTGTTGAGCCATGAATGTGCCGTGAGGAGAGGGAAGAATCAGGCTCTGTTAAAAAAATCAACAATTAAAACAGCATCAGCAAGCAGAGAAGTGAACCTTTATATTTGGCATCTTCCTCACACCACATATTAAAAAATATTCTGTTCAACATGAGCATGTGCAATATCTCATTTATTTGAAGCCCAGCTCTCCAACTACAATCCTTTTTCTGTCTCTGGCACATGCATACTGATGCAACAGGTATCTACAGGTTACTTGCACAGATTGTCACAGCAGATTTTTAATCTATAATAAAGAATGAGAAGTTTGTGTTGACTGAAAAGTAATGAAACTTTCTGTCAAGATAAATTTTACACATTAAATGTGCTCCGGGTTTAGATCAATGCAGATAGTGTCAAATAAAACAAAATACTACAAGGGAAGATTCACAAAAATTGATTGTGGCCAAAATACGCCCCAGCACTGTTAAGAGGTTTACTTCAGTAATGTCTGTGGTCATTGACTAGATCAATGAAACTCATTCTTACAACAGCATCCAATTACCAGTTTACCGCAGAGTGAGCTTTCTAATAAATCAGTATACTTTACATAAAAGTAGACAAAGCTTCAATGAAACTTAATAGCAAAGTATAAAAATATTTTGGTTCCAGGAAACAGAGGTTTCTATCAAACCCAAGAAAAAGGCCATTACTTGCCTTATTTAAGGCTGGCCCATAGGTAGTAACATTTTGAGGCAGTAACTTTCTGATGGTTAGTTTATGGTTAGCAGGATAATAGAGTTTGATTAAGCACTTAGGACAGGTGATAAAAATGCTTCAGTCATATTTACAGAATAAAAAAATTGCATGCACAGTGAATACCAAACAACATAAATTCAGGCATGGTATCAGATAGTCAATTAAAAACCACTTTCCACAACATAAGTTCTGAAGTGCTTTCTTACCAATATTACATGTCTCAGGTACATCCTTTTCTATTTTCTTGGGTAAATAGGCAGCCAGTAACCATTTAAGCTTTACAGCAGAGCTGAGTAGAGTGGCAGATTTCAGGTCCTCCATAGCTACTCTTCTCTGTGCTCTCTAAGAGGTAATGGCATGAAGAAACCCCAAACCTGCATGCTGCCAGTAATAGATCAGAGACACAGATAAACTTGAGCACCACACAATCTGTAATGGGTTTGTCACACCACAGAGATTTTCTAACTATCTCAGAGTTGGGATGTCAAAAGAGAGAGAGATGAAGGACCAGATCCTAGAAAGATCTTATGAAGATCAGTTTAGAAATCAAAGTTGGCTGTCACTTAAGACCAGGGGAAACCGAACAGACGTATTTATGGAAAGCATACAGCACTGACAGCCAAAAGGTCAAGTCTCAGAAGATCCAAACTCACCCTGCTTAGCTGAGGTATTGAAGGTCACCTAAAAGACCTTTTTAAAAATGAATCAGCAATTTTACCCAATTCGATGCTGAATGAATGTCTCTATAGTGATTAAAGGAAGAGAGAGGCCAGGAATGGGACCTGTGTCCAAATCCATCCCCAGAAGCCTAAGGAGAGGTTTATAAAGTACAGGAGGCTGTCAATGCCTCTTCTGCTCCTTGCAGAACCTGTTTATGTACATCCAGTGCTACTTGGTCCATATTTTCACACCAATAAACCATATTCTGCTGTTATAATGTCATTGCTCTCATGGGTGCTGTTATTTAACTTTTAGTGTTCTCCAAAGGATTCTACAAAAATGTAGATAGTGTGAGATAAACTACAGTATCATTGCTGGCATATTTGGCCCCTGAATTCACAGTAGGCCTGGTGCTGCTGCCAGGCTGTCTTCATTGCAGTGCTGGAATTACTGGGAACAAATCAAAGGAACAAAAACCTACAACACCTGAAGGTGAGCCTGGCCACTGCCCTGAAAGGACCAGAGCAGTCTGAAAACACTCCCTAGAGCTGCACTGCACTGTCTGAGTTCTGTTTGCAGCACCAAGGTTGTCTATGGGGCCTGTGCCCTGGGGGCATCTCCTGCATCAAAGGAGCCACTACACAAACTTGGATAAAAGAGCTGGAAAAAGGCAAACCCTAAAAGCCAGTTGTTATTTTGTCTAGTGAATGGAGTGAATGCCAATTATTTAAAAACCTAACTGATCAATTAATATTGATTCTACTTTGCTTCCCATTGATTACCAGGCTCAATGTAACAGAGGAAAAAGAAATTGTTCTCTTGTATCCTTGATCCTGAGGTATAGTTGTGGCAGCTTGGCATAGAGCAGTAGGTTGTTCTTCATAAAATCTACACAGAATACAAATTCCTATTGACATCAGCACAAAAAAATATCTGATAACTCCTTCATCACAGGTTTTATTGTACTGAAAAACTCCCCACAACGTGTATTTCATTATATGTGTACCAGGGGTGGTATGGTCGAACAGAAGACTCCATAGCTGTAGGAAGTACAAATTGCTGACAAAAAGTCACCAGTCTATCAGATACTGGACACAATGAGTCGTGAGTACTAAGACTGATATTTGAGGGGATATGCCTTTTATTTTGTGGATAAGTTCAACTTACCCACAAAGAAAGGAAGATGGGAAGATGGGAATGGTGAGCATCCTTTTCAATGGCAATAAACTCAGCTAGGTTTCCATCTCTTTTCTGCAACAGACGTTTGTTCCTCTTTGCATCCTTGTGACAAAACTACTGCTTTAAAAAGAAAACTGTGTTTTAGTGAGTCATAATTCCCAAGCAGATGAGAGGATGAGAGACCATAAAAGTTCACAAAAGTCAGTTGTTTATCAAAGACAGTGCAGTGAGGCATGTTATGGTCAGTGAGAAATACATACAGGCTTTTTAGAGATGGTACAAGCAGATCAGTTTCTGGCCTGGGAACATTCTCATGTAAGCTGAAAACCTCTGAACTTGATCTTCCAGTTATGGGAAGAACCCTATAAAGGCTCTGAGCCTGGTGTTCCCATTGTGCTGGCAAACACACAACAGCTACCAGTGGATTTAGTCCCCTTGCAGCCTCTAAGCCTACAAGTTGATTATTTTGGAAAACCATTTAAAAACTCCTTTCTCTATATCATACTGATAACTGAAATAACAAAACATAGATATAGACATGCTGTCTGATAAACCTGTTTTTTACGTTTTAGCCCTAAACTCTTCTTTCACTTTCAGATGCTTACATATGCATATTTTCATATTGTAGTTTTCATCTTCTTGTATTTTTTCCTCACAGTTTCAGTTTCTCCATTTAAAAGAGCAGCAATTATTTAAAAAGCGATAGCTTTCTCTCAATTTTGAAGCACAACTCTGAGATATTCTCAAAACCATACTGTTCTACTACCTCTCTATACAAGATCCATTTATACACCAATATTTAGATTCCAACACTAAACCATCTTTTACCTTGCTT
This sequence comes from Drymodes brunneopygia, assembly GCA_013400955.1. NCBI lineage: Eukaryota > Metazoa > Chordata > Aves > Passeriformes > Petroicidae > Drymodes > Drymodes brunneopygia. Next base: position 31,067 of record VZTZ01022432.1, on the reverse strand, counting down.
GCTAAAAGTAAATTTATAACAGAGTGATTATACCTCCCCTACAAGGTGCACACAAACAAACTCAAATGAAATTGGTTTAACTTAGTTTAAAACCAGCATCAAGGTAAAAAAAAGGACCTAGAAAATAATTATTTCTGTTACCTTCTTACAGCTTACTATGAGAAGCATATTCACAAAAGTTATGAATCTATATACAGACAGACATACAGACACACAGATATTTTGCTCTCACTGGGGAGACATGAACTCTCTTGTGTTTTGATCACTTACCAGCATTTCTACCTCATGCAGTAAATTTTTCATGTAAGGCTTCAGTTAACAAGCATTTTAACAGCTTTCTTCTGAGATTATTTGAGAAAATAGCCAGTTTTCATGCCTTCCTTATTAGGCACTATTCACTACTCATAATTTTTACTAAAAACTTCTTATTATTGTTCATATTTCCATGCATATAGCTTTATATACTAAAGCAATTTTTATCCAAGTATCCTCAGGTACTTATAAAATTAAATTAAAAATAACAGGGGTAACATAGACCAGAGATTTTGTGAGATGTGGGTTCTCACATATATGTCTCAAGATAGGAAAATCAAATGATGAATTATGATTTTGGTTATGAAGTAATTTAATAAAAACCAATTAGTAATAGATACTTGTTTGTAATGACCTTGTCAGTACATAGCTAGGTGACATATTCTTTCTAGTATCAATGCCCTGAATAATCCATGGCTTGTGCAGTTGCTTCCAGCAGCAACTGGCAACTCATACTCCCTGAGTCATGCACTCTGCAATATTGAATGAATTACTTCACAGCCCTGACCTGCTATCACTTGTTGAAATACTTGCTATAGTCAGAAGTAGAGCCTGAAAAATAATTTGAAGATACAAAATGCAGAGTTCCTTGGAGGAGGATATTATCTGTTCTGCCAGAATAATAATCATAGCAATCATAATCAAGATATCTGAATTACGTGTTAGAATGCAAAGCTAATTCTGGCTCTACGATGTGTAGGAACAGAGCAGGACACAAGGTCTTGAGGACTGGATCATATTCACAATTATAAGTTATTCAGTTTCTTAAATATTTTGATGGAGGGAAAAAGTGGATGTGTACCTCCAGAGAGAGAAGAAAAGCAGCTTTCAAGCTGCATGTGAATTGGAAGTGCTGCAGTTGAAAGGGCTGCATGTGTACCTTGGTCACCCTTTGGCTGAGATCATTACACAGTTGCACGCTGAAAATTCTCAGCAGTGTTTAACTTTAGACACTAAGGAGAAGAAAAGGACTTGTCTGCTTGGAATCAGGCACTTGCAAACGATTGCCCAAACCCTTTGTGTATTTCACTACCCCATAAGAAATGTTAGCTCTCTAACGAGTCATAGGCTGTACCCCACATGGATTCTCTGTTGTTTAATAATAGAATTTATACTACAGTCATTTTCTCTGTGGGGACTCTAATACATATCTTTTTTCCACTACACAAACACTTATTTTCATGAATTTCACTGGAAATTCATATAATTGAGCCATCTTTCATTGTTATATCCATTTCAAATTGATCAGTGAGTTAAAACTTTGCTAGAGGGAGTCTCTGGTCATCCTGGCAGAGGCATCATATTAGCCTCATTTCCTTAAGGAGGCAGGTTAAAAATACACATAAACATCTTTCCTAGTATCTTACTGACCAAGTAACACTAAAGACTAAAATAAATGGCTTGTTTGGGTGTAATGCAATAATATGTTAGCATCAGCCTATTTAATTTGGCTGTCTCTGTGTTTTTCTGCTATTTGTACATAGGTATAGGACATGGTAGAACTGCATGATATGCTGATGCTCTGTTCCAGCACATGAGGGGTGATTCAATAAAACAGCACCAGGGATTCAATAACACCATTGGGCCTTGAATTCAGTTTCTGGCAAGAAATTAAAAAATTCCATGAACAGTTTCTTGTACCACATGTTGGTATTTACAAGATATGAGATCATGCATCATCAGGGAAATATTACTGATCTTACCTAGAAATAAAGTTGTTATTAGAATTTTTATAGTAGCTAGGGAGCTGTACCAAGTGAGCTATACTATAAGTTGGCTTGAAAATAAGTTTCATGTTTGTATTCCTAAGGCTGCTTCTACTGCAGAATTAATTTTTATCATCAACTAAGTCATTGCCTTGCTTAGCATTTGCAACACTTCAATACCTTGTGTAGTAAGAAATTTATTACCAAAACTTAATGGTCATCAGTTTCCATACTTCCCTCTTGCATTGCTACAAAAATAGTCTAGTGAAGGCAACAGCTGAAAAACCTTTGTATTGATACAGTGAGAACACCTTGATAAAGTGAAATATGCTTGTGCCATCAGCCAAGAACAGTGAATTGGAAGAAGCATTACTGGGAAGAAGAAAATCAGATTAAATAATTAGTGTCAATTAGCCCAAGCAAATAATTCTATAAACAATTGGTCTCTAGTGCCCTGTTTAATTATGTGAGACTTTCATCGCTTCTTATCAAGCCTGCTTTGATTTATGTTAGACTCTTGAGCATCCCAGAAGTATAATTAATTATTGTCTTGTAAATAAACCTTTGGTAATGAATGGTAGCAAAAAACAATACACTATCTTTTTTAAACTATTCCACTATGGAACTATGAATACTTGAAAACTATTTTAGATTTCAGGGAAAAAGGGGCTCACAGTGCAGCAAGACACATGATACTTGTAACTAAAGGCAAACTTGCTAGAAGCAGTAATATACAAACTACAATTATATTAAACAACCTTTCTGTATTACTTACTGCAACCAGTTTACACCTTTGTAATCTGGCTTTATGCTGTAATATCTGTATTTTACTTATATTCAGTTCTCAATCCCCATATTAAAAGAAATTAGACAGTCAATTATTTCAGACGTAAGCAGCAAATACAATTTCTGCAAAAGAAATTCGTAGCTAAGATAAACAGCTCATTGAATGACAATGCTTTGAAAACTCTAGCACAGTCAGTCCTTCCTAGATACAAGAATCTCAGCTAATCCTAGAACTACACAAAAACAACTAAATAGGAAAATCACTTCAGCCGTCCAAATAAATCATAGTACATAACCTGAATTGTGGTGTTTGAATTTGTGTGTGCATCTCTTGTAAATCACTTGATCCTGTGATTCCTCTATTTGATAACTTTGTTACACTTGGAAAAATAAATGCAATATCCTTTGCCTTGAGTAGATTCTCATAGATAATGCGAGCAATGGTACAGCAAATAAATAGGCACTGAAAATCATCAGCTAATGTAAGTGTGTAGTAGATATTTTCTAAATTCATTGGGAACAAGGTGAATTTTAAAAATGCTCATAGCTGGTCCATACTGTTCTTTAAACCGCTGATAGTACTACTAGTATCAGTGAGGAGCATTGCACAGGTCTTTTTTGGTCGGGTACTGCATGGTACACCATCACTGTTAGTTCTTAGCAGTTCTAGCACTGTTGGAGGCTTTCAAGTACATCAAAGAATACTAAAACCTCAGCCCTTTGAGATTTAGGAATACAGCCACGTGACCCACAATCCTGGCCACTTATTGCCCAGATGTTGTGGCTGCCCTTTCCTCTTTTCATTCAGATTTCTCTCCCACAGAGATTGGGGAAGATGGGCCTAAGGATGAATATAGGGAGGAAATGCAGTGAGAGGAACCATGCATTCTTTGGCATTTCCATCCCAATATGGTCTTGAGCATAGCATGCATCCAGGTGCACAGTTGGACATTCCTGAAATTTCAGTAACAGTATAGTGGGATACTGGTAGGACATCGGATCTTTTTTTTAACCAGTTGTCAAAATTCAAATTTGTTTGGAAAATTCTTGTCCACTCCATTCTTCAGAGTTATCAGATGTGTGGAAAGCTGTCAGGCTTGATCTTGTATGGAGATACAGCCCTTAACTGGGAATTGAGAAGTCTGTTCTCTCCTAGGATTAGGACCTAATTCCTTTAATTCTGACTGCATTGTTTAAAGACAACTTCCCAAAACATAGAAATATCTAAAATATCAAGGAAAATCTAGACAATGAAGGATGCATTCCCTGTAGAAATTGTAAATGTTATACAAAAAACCAGAATGGTCATAAAAAAGGGATTGGTATAAATGCAAATGCTGAGCCAACCCAAGCATGACAAAGTCTGGGAGACAACAGTTCAGGTATAAGTTCAGAACACTGGGTTATGCAGAGAGTTAAAGCAGACAGCAGGCACAATGACATGTTAAATTACCCACATGATGTATAGCTTAATGAACCCCCTTGTGTTGATCATGCTTGGCATTAATCAAGAGCCATGAACAGATTCCCTTATTTTCTCAATGCTGCTCTGATAAACTGCAATTTCATTTAACCTTGGACAGGAACTTTAATAGCTTCCACGGGACAACTGTCAATACTTTCCCGGGTATACAGTGATTAAACTGCAACACAAGATGCATGTCATGAATTTTCTTCGTTTGAAATTAGAATTTTCATTTTTAACAACCATTTGCATAAAATATGCTGAAAGTATGGAAATATGTAAAGGTTTGCCTGATCCTTAGATAAAAGCACACAAAGACAAAGGTTTTTAAAAAAATAAAATAGTTAACAACATATTAGTTAACATATTGAGAGCTTCAAATAAACTTATGTTTGTGAAACAAGACAAGAAAAGACAATAACCCAAAGAAGGGCTTGACAATGTGTCCTTAAGGTAGCTCATTATGCCTCAGATATTGAACATTACACGATTTTTTAGCAAAGGCAATGCCTAGAGGCTGAAGGACTAGCAAAGGTGGGGAAATGCTTTGTTTCTTGACTTCTGTGGCTTCTAGAGACACTTTTGGATGCTTTTTCCCTCTAAAAGCAATGTGTGTTATGCCCTGAGTCCAGCCTCTCTGCCCCAGAGGCACCATAGAAGAAAGAATTGCTAGATCCACTCAGCCTGGAGGTTACTAGTCCAGGTAATGTGAAAGGGAACAAAAAATAATACAAATACAGATCTAGTACCTTTACCAGGCAATCTAAAAGAGCTCTACAAACAACTCTTTTTTCACTACCTTCCTTTAAAAGGTATTTGTCGCCACTGATGACAATGAGAGAACAAAACTGGATCACAAATGACTGGGAAATTTGTTATTTTTAATTCTCAAAAGTCTTCATTATAGTTGCAGACTGCAGTTACAGGAAAAACCAAACTAGAAGTACCTCTGCTTAGGCATCATCAGTTATTTTTTCAGTTTTTTCTGTGTGTTGTTTTTTCTACAAAACCTAAATAATCCTAAAAAGAAAAAAAACGCATTCTACACTTCCCCAGATTGCATTGGTACCACTAAAAAGCACTCCTAAGAGTACTAGTAGCAACCTGTTTGCAATAGCACCAGCTAAAATGCCCTGGTGTTGACTGATGTGGGACATTTAGCAGCAATGCACAAAATACACACAAAATATGGAACGGGTAGGAAGCAAACCAGGGAAAGAGAATAATTCTATCAGGGTCATGCTCAAGCTAGGATTGGAGATAGAAAGAGAAACCAGGAATAGGGCGACCAGGGTCAACATAAGCACATGATTTAGTAGCTTATATTAAAAAACTTCATCTGTGAAGGTAGGTAAGGGTAAAGCTTCCAAACCTTCAGAAGAGGATCATTAATGTCAGGCTAAAGTGCTGTCTTGGAGAATTCCCATTTGTGCAAAATGCTTCATTTGCAGGTAGAAATATAAAAATTCTTCACTAAGAAGGAAAAGTAAAAAATTGGTTAACATCTTGCTTCCAGTTAAAGGCAGAGCAAAAATACAGAATAAGGTAGCACTGGAAATATTTTGCAGGGTTGGTGCCTGGAATGTGTACAAGTTTCCAAGCACTTGTCCTGATTCAAGCCAGATATAAAAAGACTGAATCCCAGCTCAGACTGCTTTTAAACCATATTAAATCATCAACCACACATACAGCTAACTCCCAGCCTAGGGTACGACAGAATTGTTTTTTATAGTGTTACAACTATGAGGTAACAGTGGCAATTGATGCCAATGAATCAAACACTTTTTCAATATCTCAATAGGTCTCCACCACAAAATTAACTGTAGCTGAACAGAGTCTGGAAAACCCTGGGCAATCACAACAGCTCTGGTGCAAATCCATTTTGTGCTCAGAAAGTGCACTGAGGTACCCATTGGCAAATAGATGAACTTAATACGCCAAAGAAACAATAGAAAGGCAGTGGTGGTGTAAATGTGAACGAAACAATTTTGATCTCCTAGGCTTTTGTTTTTCCCACAGCTCCTCCATGAGCTAAGTTTAAAGTTTACCCCTCCCACCAAGAAAATTGTGACTCTGTACTCTATATGCTGAGAAAAAGGGAAGTCTGTGAATACCTGGAGACTTGATGCTCTGTCTAAAGGGTTGTAATGGGCTGGACAGCACTTAATATAAATTTAGAGACTGATGAAAGAATGCCTTGTGCTTGTACTTGAACATGATTCACAAATTCCCAGCCAGGACAGTTACAATTGTGTGCTCTGCCTTCCTGCATAACACATGCTACAGGAGTTCTCCCAACAATTTCTGCCACAAGCCACAGCTTGTGATAAAACTGTAGTGTACCTTCAGAAAAACATGCAGGTTTGATTTAATTTGTATAAAACTGACTGCATCCTTCAGCATTATTTTCCATTGGTAATTGTTCTCGCTCCTCAGAAATTTCCCGTTTGAAAACTGCTGACTTTGATTTCTGCCATGGAATCACTTTATATGTGGCCTTTTGTTTTGTTTCATTTTTTTAATGAATCTTCTTACCTCAGCTAATACCTTGCTATGCAGAGGGTTATAGACCACAGTCAAGTTGTTTCTTTACCTTTGCTTTTTAAATAATCTAAGTAGATTAAGTTTCTTTGGGCTGCCACTGCAAAGAGCACTTTCCAAGTCTCCAATCATTCCTGCAGTTTTCTTCTGAACCTGCTCCAATTTTCCATCATCTGTTGAAAAAGTTAATATCTTAATGGGATGCAATATTCCTATAGTAACACTGACATGCAATTACTACTTATTGGTGATAGCCAAATCTAGGTACCTCTCTAATATCAAAAACATAATTTAAACTAAGAGAAATATGCATATGAAGCTGACTTAGAAAGAGTTGCTGTCAATGATTTCTAAAGAAATCTTTTTACTGGCAATTTAGCATCCCATCACAGTACAGTAAAGCCAGGAATAAATATGTAAAAGTTTTAATTTAAAAAGAACAGCATGAAGCTTGAAGGCTGATTTAACAGATACTGCCAAGCTCAATCACCTGATGTTAAGTTGGAAAACATTTCCTTGGTGCCATTAGAAAACACTGTTGGCTACAAAACTGCAGCATAACTAATGCTGTTAGATTTCACATATATTTAAAAAGTAAGACTCCCTAACCTATACCATCTGACAAATCAGATGGACAATCAGGCCAAAAGAACAAGCAATGAGCAAGAAAACTTGGAAGGTTTATTTCATCATGATGCCCTGTGTACTCCAGTTTAATAAAGACAAGAGTCTTGCAGTTAAGCTGCACATCCTCTGAATAAGGAACCTTTAAATAAAAGGGAGCTTTTCCATTTTCTTTTTCAAACAGAGAATATATTCTATATCCCATGACAAATCTAAGGAACTACAAAAATTGCTGGCTGTGACAGCTGTAAGGCTATATGAACATGTTTCTTTTCACAGAGATAAGGGATTTCTGGAGACAGATTTTGTGATCTTTGGCTGTGCCCAAGTCTTCCAATTTATTTGGCTAAGATGATAAATTCAAAATCCCTGGATTATCTTGCCCCATCTTCTTTCACATACATCTTGTAAAAAGCTGCCTACTGTGGTCTATAACTCTCTGCCTAAACGGGTAGGAAAGTGGCAGTTTCCACTCACCCTTTTCTCCTTCCTATGGGGTCTACATAGACACCAACTCTTTACTCTGAGGGGACTGGTGGAAACATTGAGGGAACTGCTGGGAGACATTTGTACCCAGACGTTTCTAGCCATAAAATAACCTCAAAGATTTGCAAGACATCCCAATAATTGGAAACTCCCCCTCCCCACCACAGCTGGTAAAAGAAATACAGCAGGTATGTCCTGCCACCTGAATGTGCATACCTGAAACAAGATGGTTTCATGGCATCAGTTTCTATTTAGGTATATTTGTGGGGAATTTCCAACAGGTTGAAATGCCATTTTTTTTGCCATGTTAGTGCTATTACTCTTATGTACTTAACCTACAAGACTGGGAGATAGTTTTGATTTATTGAGCTATGTCAGCCAAAGTTTATAATAACAATTATACTGAGTTCATTTATGCTATTAATGAAAAGCTTTCCAGCGTATCAGCAGAACAAATATTAACTAAATAGTTACTGAAATGTCTAATGCACAGGAAAGGAGAAAGATCAACACACTTTAAAGAAAAAAAGTGAAACAAGAATTCATCTGTTTAGTGTGCCAGCACTCTTATTACCAGCCAAAAGTCATTAACTAACACAAATATTAAAGCAAACTATTCCTAAATTTGAAATCAGAATCTGCAATCCAGTCAATAGATGCAAATTACTAAGGTATTTTTGCAAACAGATGTTTGGAATAGCTTTTTACAGAAGAGAGATTTAAATAGAAAAGTGTGTAAGGCAAAATTACCTAAGTGAGTCTGTTTGCTGTTTAACAGCATATTCTGAAGGTCAGATATTTTGATTACTAAAATATTGGTCATATACATTTATATAGTATCAGTGGTCTAAAAGGACCAGACCTCAAGGAGATTTAAAGACTGTGTTTAAGTCTGAATATATCCATGAAGAAGTCTCAGAGGTGAATGGATGATGGATGCAGGTCAATAGAGAAAGCTGGTACCAGTTTGTGCTTTGCTGATAATTCTATCTAGATGTAGAGCAAGATCCCACCGCAGGTATTTCAGGTAAAATATACCTTCTTGCAGAAGAAGGCAAGAGGAGTAAGGCATTATATTAAAATCTTATGCTCTGCTTGAACTAGGGTCTCCATCTCATCAATAAAAGTTAGAGAAAATTGCAGTGTCTGTGGGGGGGAGAGTGAGGAAAGGCAAGGGAAGGCAATGTATGGCAAGGCAAGGAATTGTTAAACCCTGAAATTCCTATATAATGCATATAAATGTTCTGCAAGATTCCTTTGAATATCTTAGAAAACATTAAAACCTAAAGGCTGGGTGTTCATGCTCCTGTTTGTTCAGCTGTTTGTCACTGTGCAGACACACAGCAGTGGGACAGAGGACTCACCCACTCCCCTCACTACCTGCCAAGAAAACATTAGACTAAGCTGTAACTTTTGGTTGATTCAAGGTCTGTTGTGGGACAGCACACTTCTGAGGTACTCCAAAGATCTTCTGATGGATGCTTCAGAGTATGACATCAACAGTATATAGTAACAGCATCAAAAACAGCTGCCCACTGAGCAGTGCTCTTTTTTTATATTTTTTTTAAATTGAAAGAACTAAATGGGAGAGGATGTATCCAGAACTTTCATGATTTGGTATATGTCCATTCTTAAAAGATAGAAACCATGTTGCAGAGTATTTGTAATTCAAACACTTATCTGGAGTTATTTATATTCTTGTCACTTCCCCCACCCCCAGCTAACGTGGACTCAGATTCTATTCTCAGTTAGCCCAATGAAAGTCCACTGAAATCAATGGAATTACTTGGATTCACTCCAATGTAACGGAGAACAATGGCACTGAACATCACCATTGTGCTTTTGCACCTAAGCCGCTCCCTTAAAATATAAGTATTTGAGGAAAATTCCTGCTCTTTATTTTCAATGGAAATACATCTGCTTCTTCTTTACCTGGAAATTTTAAGTGAGTAGCAATGTCCAGTTTCTTTACAGATGCACTGTCTTCCAAAGTGCTCAGTATATAGTCTGAATTGACCTCCCTTCCTCCCTCCCAGTACCTGGCTCCAATCACACTCAAATCATATTACTTATTATTCCTGCTATGAAAATCATCAAATACAGTAGGTAAAGATTTATTGTATCTCTTTAAGAAATAAATAATTCATTGAATACATTAGCTGGAGTATTGTAGACTTTCTGAAAATCAACAAGATAGCTATTTCTCGCAGCTGATATGGTTTAGAATGCTTTTAATCTTGGAGTAGATAATAAGTTATGTTTCTGAAAAAAAAAAAAGCAAAAAGGAGAAAAGAGAGTTGTGTAAATAAACAATACTGCTTTCTCCTCAGAAATGTATCTATGTCCAAAAAAGCATTTAAAAGTGCAAGCAAAATTAAGAACTTGCTTAAAACAATATGATTTAATATTTTAAATCCTCTCCTGATGAGGAATGATACAGTTTACTCTGAAATAGTACTTAGGTTAGCATAACAAGAAAAGATAACTTGGAACAGGACTACATCTAGTTGGGAACCCAATATATTTGTTATGAAATCTGGGAAAGTGAGAACAAAGCAAGGGGAGAAGCAGATATTTTTAACTGTCTTTATATGACCAATGAAACAAAATTTAAAATATCACCCTTATTCTTTCCAGAACTCAAAGTGTAAAATGACAGGTTTGAAATGACGGGATTGTCATTTGGTCACAAATAATAGACCACAATGTCCACTGACTGCTCCAGGTCACTATGAAAGCCTTTGGTCTTTGATCTAAACATAGATGACATACTAAAAATAGACTTGCATCCTTGAGTGAGACAGAAGGAGCCAGCAGTCTTATTTCTGTATTGCAGAGGTCTTCAGCTGAGATAAGTAATCTTATCTAGAAGTGTGGTCGTAATTCAGAACATGTTTAGTAAGGATTATTCATTTGGATCAGGTAGAATTTCTGAAATATTGGGTTTACATCTAAAGATACGTACAGTCAGTTTAATCTAACATCTCTGTCTTAGAATTTGATTGTCATGGATGTTGCAACTTCATTACAAATGAGAAAGGTATTCAGTCATGCTGAATGGGGATATTTATATGTAAATATAGGAATTTTTGCTTTGGCAATAACTTCATTTCTGGGATGGAAGTTTATGCAATTCTCCCAATGCTACATTAACCACCAAAAAAACCTGATGCAAAGTAAAGCCAAAAGACAAGTCTGCTACTCTGTCCTTGAACACATTTAATGCCTCACTTCTACCCAGCAGCCACTACAAATCTACACAATCAGACAAAGAAGATAGTTCGAGCCAAATTTGCCCCTGGTGTTGGTCCCCAGGAAATCAATACATTTGTTCCCAGAGTGACTCAGGCCACATGGATGCTTTATGTAAGTGGTCACTGGGTTCACTGACACAGGAAACTTTTCATGTCTTCAGGAGGAAAACATAAAAATACAGAGATTATCACACAAAATATTTATGTTGAAAGTATATTCGTGTTGCAAATTTAAGCCCCCTCAACTTCAGAAAAATCAGAATCAAGCTTGCTTTTGCAACTTTAATTTGAGCTCGTTGCACATATGCATGATAATAAGTCTTTAACTGCAGAGACACATACATCATTCAGTTCATAGGATGGACGATGCTCCCGGAGTGAGCAGCTGTTCAATATTCTTTTTATTCTTATCACTCAATATGTGGCTCCATGCCTTCCTTACTGCACATCATTCAAACCCTGCACAGAATACTGAATTATTAATATCTTTATGGGTGTTTCTGTAGCATTCTCTGCTAGGGTTTCTGAGTGCTTCCCAAATACTAATTAATTTAACTTTAAACCCAAGAAGTGAGACTGTACTATTAGACTTACTTTATAGATGGGGAACTGAAGTGCTGAACCATTATGGCCAAGATTGATGAAAATGTCTACTAATTTGGGGTCCTCAATATGATGTGCTTAGAGCTAGATTTTCCAAGATGCTTAGCATTTTTATGGTATTTTATATGTTTAAAGCATAAGTCCCATTGATTTCAGCAGCGTCTGTGAGTACTCAGCACTTCTGTGAATCAGTCCTGAGTGTATGAAGTTGTACACTCAGGAAATAAGGAATACACAAGTGCATTCCACCTTTAAAACTTTCACTTGAATCACATGATGAATCTGAGCCTACAAAAGGTACAAAATCAGGATAGATGAGGGTTCACTTCTGGGGCTATCGTTACAGGAGAATCCTTTTATCCATTTTAACAGAGCTGTTTTCACAAGAGAGCTTGCTGTCTCCCTGTTCTGGTTTCACTTATGGCAGCTTCTCAATTTTTCATGATACTTGAGCAGATGACAGCTTTTTATGTTAAAGTACCCCAAGAAGCCCCTGTGCCAAATAAAGTGTGAATGCTGTAGAAAAAAAATAAAAACAATAAGACTGTTCATTTTATCGTGCTATGATACATAGCATAAAAGAGGACACTTAGGGCTGGCAAGGAAAGCTTAATTCTGTCCATTTCTAATCTCTCAGTTGAATGCACAATCTTCAGAGTTTTTCTGATGCTGATTTTTAGTATATTGTTTTTTAACCCTCTTTTTAAAAAAATATTAAACATCATTTCTGCTGTGTAGAACCACACCGTTGCTCAGGGTGGCTCTTTGGCATGGCTGTCAGCTTGTGACTCACATTACCTCCTATAAGGCAAGATAACAAAGGGGCAACAGCAACGGTGGTCATGGATCTCCATAAAAACCTATGGTAGGAGTGTACACCACATCCTGCCCATGGATTTGACAGCTGTTTGCTTTGCAGCCATAAAATCTTGAGGCAAATCTTGACAGGAGTTTGTGTTAATAGTGTGTCTTTCTCCTTCTAGAACAGCACTTATGATTCTACATCTTCTTTTTTTAAGTCAATTTAGATGTATTCAAGAAAATAATTGTAAAATAATTCTTGAAATTGGCTAAAAGGTACTTGCTCCTAAAATTAATTTTGGAATTGGTGACATTTTAAATTTTGATCGATTTTTTTCTTTTACCTTTTTTAAAGTTTTAAGATTTGGCAGACCACTGGTATGGAAAAATACCCAGTTTTAATGGAAAAATTCACAGCATTTTAAGATGGATAAATACAGAGCCTTGAATTGGAAACTACTGAGCTTTCTCAACTTCAGAATTTTGGAGGAGGCAGGGGTTGGACAATGACAGTATATTTATTCCTTGTCAGATTCTGACTGTCTTCATTGCCTTCTTTTTTTACACTATTACTCATAATCCTTTGACTAAAAAAAAGAATAACAATTTGTCCTGATAACTATGAGCTCTTTTTTTGGTTATGGTTTGGAGGGGTTTTTGGGGGTGGTAATACATTGAGGTTTTTTTGGTGATATACATACATGGTCATATTCTATATTTGGCTACTTTGTGATTTTCACCCTATTTTGTAAATTGATTTCCTTTCAAGGAATGTATGACTTTTTCTCTGGGATGCATTTAATACCTACACAGAGAGGCTGCCTGTGAATTGGGAAGGATTTGGCAGCTATAGTCACTGTACTCTGTTTCTCAGCAGCCTGTTGAAACTCTAATGACTGATCTAATAAGCCAGAAGTATTAGAAGGTCAGAGTGAGCAACATTGCTTAGTTTGACCTTCCATTATTTATGGTTTGTCACATCAGCTATCAAAGCTCTAAGCCAGGAGCTGATAAGGAGCTGAATCAGCAGCACAGGCATGACACTGCAACATTCTCACTTCGTGTGAATAGCGACCCTGCCTTGTGGTGACCTGTGCAACCACCCATGACACATGGCCCTAAAGGTGGTCCCTGCCTGTTCACTATTTCATGTAGAAACTCTCTTTGTAAAGTTCAGGATTAACAATGCAGTTGGCACTCAGCTTTTTCTTTTCTTTTCCTTAAAAGGTCTAGACCCCCAAATAATCTTTGGATTCAAAGGCTCCTCTTTTTATAAGAGATCTATTTTCACACTGTCCAGACCATAATTTAATAATTAGATAAATTATGTGGTTAAAAAAAAAATAAAGTCTTAAACTTGGAGGTAATTGCATCTTCATCTGAGAGAGAAGGACCTCATTCCAGCTGCAAAATTGCCTAATAGAACAAAGACAGGGCTGGAGAGAGTGAAACAGTTCCTAAAACCAACTCTTGTCTGCATTTTAGCACAGAATAAAATGGACTGGATTAGGGTTGGAGTAATCCAGTGGCTGAGTGTTGCAGTCCTCAGCATGTTAGACTCTCAGTAGGATCACAGAGACAATGAGAGGACAGCTCATGGCAGAGGTCCTATAAGCTCTGGGATAGTATGGATGCTAAAGGGTCTCAGAAGCCACTCTGCAACCCAAGCCAGAAATGGATGCACACAAGCATCCAAGTATCAGGTGTTTGAATGTTGTTGAGTTGTATGCAGATTGGGGTAACCCCATTAACAGGTGTTCTCTTCGCCACGTTATTTTTTATTCTGTCATGATGAGAATGTGAATGCTATTTTATCAGATTTTGATTTAATCAATGGCAATGTTGCTCCTTACTTCAAGAGTGATTTTCTGGAAGCTGACAAAGTGACAGTAATGGCCAGGTCATTAAAGGTTGTGAACTTTTCTCTACCTATTTCACATAATTTAACAAATCATGATAACATACTTTGAAGGTTGCCAATCCAAAGCACAACCTACATGTCTTAAGTAATAAGGAGTTTAAGTGTGATTCCTTTTCATAAGATAAAGGCAAATGCTCTGAGTTGTTGCAGTGTCTATGTACTCATTAGAATCTTCCTAAGCTTATTAACTTTCAGGATCTGCTTCCTCAAAAAGATTTGGAGGAGGGACTCAGTCAAAACATCCCCAAGGCTAGTTACAATGTTTATAACTCTTGCAAATTTATTGTGTCAAAATATTTGGTGTTTTTTTCCAAGTATGGACCCGAGAAGAAAATGTGTTGCAAAATTCACAGCTCTCATTAAAAATGCACACAACAAAACCAAACTCTATTCTGCACTGTTTCACAAAAAAAAAAAAAAAAAAAAAAAAAAGAAAAAAAAAGCATAACACGACCAAACTCATAAAGCAGAAGGAAAATGCAAAATATTTAATCTCTATCATCTCATGAGAAGGCCATGCAGAATTGGCAATGGTGTGTTTGCCTTCTTTTACAAAGCACAGGAAAACTCCTATACACAGTGATCTGGAGAAAACTTATTGGGATATTTCTATTGGAAAATGAAATTTCCCCCCAGGCCAGGGTTGGCTTAGTTTGCTTTCTAAATACAACAGCTGACAGTACTGTCTTTTCCAAGCAATGAGAGAAGGCCAAAAACTAATTCAGTTACATGTTGTTTCCCCCCTCAGACACATGCAGAAAGACGTTCACTTTTGGGCAATTTAGCAAGTCCCCTTCCTTCCTTTAAGCTGTTATTCTTTTGACCAGAATCTTCACTCCTGCTCTAAGATTCCAACACTTTGGAAACAGAGACCTGAGGTGGCACCAAAGCAATTGCTCTCTCCAAAAATCTGGGGGCCTAGATTTTGTATGTCACACCACATAGGGCAGAGACAAGTTGGGTATGTACATGAAATAAACAGAAGAAATGAAAAGTATAATTTTAGTTCCTGAACCGGAGAGACCGGAGGGAAGGTGGGATCTCATTGTTCATGATTCTCTTCTGTAGTGCAGGAGATTTTCCTATTTCTGTGGGATTCCTTTCTGGATTGGTCCAGCTTTGGACCCAAGATGGTTCTTCTATTTGCAAATAGTAATAAAAAATTGTATTTGGTCTTTTTATGCAAACTTGGGTACCATTTTTGCAATTGGTGGTGACACATTAAAATCTCCCTTAAGTAGAGTCTGATAGGGTTACTAGTAAGGTCTCAATCGAGGACTTGATATGGGTAAATGCCTTGATATTAGACTGACATTTCTGTGGAAAATGTAATTAATTTATTTTTACTTAGAAAACATTAAATTAATCAATACCAGCCTTAGTAAGAAATTGCCTCCTTTCTGTATTTTTTTAAGATGAGCAGATAGACAGTGGTTAAAGCTCTAGGAATCTAAGCAGAAGGTAACAGTGTGACTGAGCTGCTGAGCTGCTCTTTCAGTGGTGGCATGGGCGTAAGCCAAACCAAAATCACCATGTAACCACAGCCTAACTGTCCTCAGGCACACGGCAGCCAGCCAGGAGGGTGGATTCCCTAGGACAGCAGAGCTGAGTTTCACAATGCCTAAATCCCTCTGTGCATTTTGCACGTCATGCTTTTCCCAAATCTTGGGACTGTGAAGTTGAAATCACAGAGGTGTGTGCTTCACACAATTGCTGCAGGAAGGGACTCTGAGGTTTATCACAACAGCTCTTAATTGTGATAATAAGAAAAGCAATGCACATTCTGCTATTGACTACTAGTTTGTCTACAACTGGAAGAGGACATTACAATCAATTTAAAAATTACTTTAATTTCTATTCTGAGTCTGGGATGTGGGTTTTTTTTCTATTTGTTTGTTTGCTTGTTTGATATTTTTGTTCATTTGTTGGTTTTGAAAAATTTGCTGGATATTGAACCAAAGGTTATTAGGTTAACCATTTCTTTTACATGATAATGCATTCTTCCCAGCCTCTTCCATCCTCTTCTCTTCCTCCTCCAACCCTTCCCTCTCTCCTCTGCTCCATGCAGAGTTATGTCAAAAGGTGCCACTTTTGAGCTTGCAAGGCACAAGCTAAATTACATCCCTCATTTTCATCTTCCTCCAGCACTCAGCATGCCCAACCTGTGAGAAAAAATATTTTCTGGTTTATGCTCATGTATATATCTGCAATTTACATGCCCATGGGCCACATGCCTAGGTATAAATTATTGCTAAACACTTTAATTACAATTAAAATGAGTTTTATTAACAAACGCTGACTAAACTAAAACCAACAAAACCCCAAAAATCTCATAATAGGATCAAAATTCTGAAGACCTTTTACACTGCAAATTCTACTGTTCAAGCAGTGGAAAAACAATACAATTACATGCAAGGGCTTGTAGAGACTTGCTTAATGCATGGTGAACATGCTGACCAAACACAGTCCTCCTACCTCTCTCTCCCAGAAGTGTCTGAAAGGAAGAGGACAGCTGTAGTCTTCCCGATTTTGGGCCATCACAGAGAATGGGATGACAGATGTTGAGCTATTCTTTCAGTGCGGGCAGGAACTCCTCTCTGTCAAACAAAGAAGATTGACAGTCTCAGAACCCCGTTTATTTGTATAAAAAAGCCAGCTGCTTCTTTAACAGTTGAAGGCAGTATTCCTAGCGTAGTGAAACTAGACGAATAAATTAATAACTACTAACATGATGTCTGTTGAATGATTCTGTGGAAACAGTAATTCCACAAAAATGTAGCATAGACTTAGCGTCACGTTTTTCCCCATGGAATGAAATGTGTCTTTACTACAGAACATACCAGATTCCTAAATTTGTACTTGAAGCCATCCTGAAATTTGTGCAAGTCTAACTAATGCTTACTGCTATCATATATGACACTGACTGCATCCTAATAAAAAACTACTTTAAACTTTCTGTCTATGAGAGAATTTTTTGGTGTAAACAGATTTCTAATTACCAACGAATGGACTTCAACTATTTCAGAAAATCCATTTAGTATTCGATATCTCTTTTATCTACTTTTAATATAGCAAGACAGAAACTAATATTTTAAGGGTCATTCTTTACAGTGCTATACAATTCTTCATTAGCCAAGACCACCTAAGGAAAAACGTAGTTTATGCCATTAAAGTCAATTTTAAATTCCAATGTCTGAAGAAATAGAGTCCACTTCCAAACAAGCTGTGGTCGGATTACACACCTTTCCTAGTCACTAAAATTGCACATTCCTTCCAATTACCTATCATCACACTGAACGCTCCACGGCCAGACGCGAGCACGAGGAGGCGTGTGCTTTACTGCTATCCACCTGTACCAGCTCTGCTTGCGTGGCTGTGGAGAAGCGAGGTTCGGTNGAGGGCCGTGCCCGCCCGCGCCTTTTGTGCGGCGCCCTCCCAGCCTGTCAGCGGGGCGGCCGTGATTGAGGGGGAGACAGCGAGCGAGAACGCGGGGCAGCGCTCCGGGACCGTGCCCGCGGGCTCGGGCTGCTCCCTGCCCTCCTGGGGGGCTGAGGCAGCAGCTTGTGGCCGATGGGTTGGACACACGGGTGTGCTCGCTCTGGGCACGCTGGTGGGTCAGGACTTTAGCTACAGGCGCAGAGGTCTGTGTGCGTCACTGTGGTTTGGGAGAGGGGGTCTGCGGTCGCGTAGGTCACGGCTGCGGTCTGTCAGGGAAGCCCAGGCTCTCCACCTGAACTCAGGAATCCCTCGGACAGGGGTAGGAGTGTTTCTCCATGCTTTGGTCCGGCCATCTCAGCGTGGCCCAAATGTTTATCTCAGTGTTGTTTCCAGCCCGGGGGAAACCCTCTACCCCACTGTGGTAAAAGTCAGTACCTGCATCATTACCATTTTTACCTCCTTTCTATGGAACAGGCCACTACAGTAAACTTCGACTGAGACTGCACAGTGTTTGAAGAACAATTTTACATTTGCACAAAAATGAGCATCCTTTCAGAGGAGCAATTCGTTTTTCTACCAGAAATCATTCTGGTCTTTTACTATGCAGCTCTGGTACAGAGTAGTCACTAGACAACTAGCTGCACACCCCAGGAGCAATAATGTTGGCTCCTCCGTGTGCAGACATCATTGCTCGGCGTCCACTGGATCTAAAATCTCAGTCTGCATGTTCTCTTTGGACCTGCCCTCATGGAATGCAGTGCTGTCACCACTTCGGCCGTTGAAGAGGCCACGCTGCATCTTGTCCAGCAGAGCTCTTCCCCTTCCAGGTGGATGTTTCTCTTGGGTTGGTTATGGTAGTGATGCTGGATCCAAATGCCAGCTTGAGGCATTCAGAGCCTCCTGCTTGTTTAAACCAAACTTGACTGTCCACAGCTGCCAGGTATGCACAGGGCACCCTCTTACAGATAGTGTAAGGATTAGGGCAGTGATTCCCAGCCAAAGAGAAACAGACTCATGTTTTGGATGATGGAGACTGACCCTTCTGAGAAACCTTCTGGTTGTCTTAGGCCAACATGACTCAAGAAAATCAAAGTAGATCCGATCACCTGGACAGACACAAACCAACGTGTTAGACTGCTTCAGTAGGGTTATTCTCCTCCATTATCTCAAACGTGTCAGGAGTTAAAAATTTATCCACTGTGAGTGTGGGCAGATAGAGGTTAAGGAGAACGCTACACAGGGTAGATGTTCTGGATAGTTGCATGTACGGTAACATATCAACTGGGAGAAAAACACCTCGCCAACACTAGTTGTGCTCCCCCAAGCACAATCCCAGTGGTGACTTGCCTGTTCCCCAAGTAATAGGGAAAATAAGTGAACCTGTCGGTGAAAATACTGAATATCATATTTCTGTTCCAAAGGTCGCTACTATATATAGTCAGTGATTCCACACCGTACTAAGCTGTTATGAAAAAGTTGAGCCCCTTGAATTTTTTAGGATTTGGCAGGTACCTGGTGTATTCTTGAAGATGCAAGCAGAACAATCCTGTAATGGAAAGAAAAACCTGTCATGGATATGGGGGTGTTGCCTGCTTATGTCTTGGGGGGTGGCTTTATGATGTGGAGGCAAGCGGGAAGAATTTGTCAAGGTGATTTGGATCCTCGGGGAAGTAGGGATCCGTCCCTCTCTCTACAAAAGTAACCCAAACAGGGAGGAACAGAGAAGCCCCGGAAGGTAGCACTGTCCCTCCGGGTTCAGCCAGCCCTGGCCGGCGGCACCCCGGGAGCACTCCAGGGAAAAGGGTGCCTTTCCGTCGCCAGTATGAGGGAACAGCGGGACTGGGGAAGTCCTCGCTTCTCGCATTAGCGTTTGCATTGGCCATTGCGTCCTTCTTAAACATATGTCGGTACATACATATACGTATACATACCGCTCGCGTCCGCTGCATCGCCTTTGAAGATGTTTACCCAGGGAGACGGCGTCGCGGTAGCGCTTTATTGCAATATAATGCACTGGGGGAAAAAATAGAAGGGGCTCATTATTGTGGTTGATAAACATGGGAAAAGCACATGCCTGACCTTTCATTTGTACAATTAATTGTTCCAGCAGAAAGAAAATGAGTCTTAATTGTGCACAGCTTCCTAGAGGATCAGCTGCGTGTGCCCCTCTGCGCTCAGAGAAAAACGTTGTGAAGTTTTCCTGAAGGCTTTTACTTTCCACTAGGGCAATAACAAGAAGAAAGGAAGATCTCTACATACCATCCCTCTTCTCCCTCAAAGAGAAAGGATATTGAACTATAGTCTTATTTCAGTGACCTGTACCATTTCCTTCAGTTTTGTAAAACGGACTTTTCCGCTTGTCCGGTGTTATTTCGCGCCCATAATAAGGAAATTTTAAATAATGCACAACCAAACTTCGTTTCAGAGATCAAGGGTTAGCCCAAAGCTGCACCTTAAACCCGAGCTCAGAATTTAGCTGTCAGATCACGTCGATAGCAGCGGGTGGGTGGTCAGGGTTAGGAACGGGACTTCCCAAGCCCTGCTGTGCTGGTGTCCAAAAGGTGTATGTGCTGCTTGCGGGCTCTGAAGGGGCCGCTTCCTGTGCCCTCACGCAGGACTCTCGGCATCCAAAGCCTCGCTCGGGAAACGAACCTCTTTGGTCAGTGACTGGGGACGTCAGCCACGGCGAGCGGAGGGACAGAGCGCCGCGGAGGGGAGGGAGTGGATACGCCCGGGACGCCCCCTCCGCGCCGGGGGGCTGTGGAGCACCGGGGCCGCGGGATGGACCGAATTCCTCTCACAGCACTGACAGTCCCGCCTGCCCCGGGGGGCTGAAGCCCCCGGGAGACTGAAGTTTTGCCCCTTTCAGAACCGCCGGAAAAGCTCTTTTGTCTGGCCCCTGAGGATGATTAATAACCCCCGGCATCGATCCTGCCCTCGGAATCGTCCCTGGGGAGCCGCGGGACTCAGCCCGCCCTGTGGAACGGGATCGGGCCCTCCCCGGGGCGCGGGTGAGATCCCGCCTCGGGAGCGTGACCGTCTTAAACGCACATTTTACCGATACCGATTTTTAATCTCCAGATCACAAAGGGACACATTCCGTGCTCCTTAATAGAGCACAACGCCCATTGACTTCAATGGGAGTTTCGCTCCATTAAGGACCGCAGAATTTGGCCTAAACTGACCGCAATAATTTTGTTGCCGGTAATGGAGCTTCAAAGCCCTCTCTAATTAGCCGGCCAGCAAGAATCGTTAAACATGCCGTACAATTCCGAGTGTGCTACGTGGGGGTACGGAACAGCTGAGCAGACCCCTTCAGACCTGGAGAAGCTTAGGAACCGTGTTCAGAGAAAATTCCAACTTTCCGGAGACAACCTGGGGACAAGGGTGTCTGACGAGTCAATTCATATCTGCTGCGTTGGTGTCCGAGCGTGAGGAAAGAGACGCTCTGAAAAGTTCTGAAAGATCTGATCATACACTCAGCTTTTGCCCTTCGAAGACACATGTAAAGAATCACAGTATACGCTGCTGCTCCTATTCATCAAAGATAAACCCAATTAGTTGTGTTTATCCTCAGCCCGGAGCACTCCTGACGAGTTACGCTAAATCCCGGCATGACTCCGAGCAGTGAGCAGCTGTAGTTTGGGCTGGAATGATGTTCACTGCGATCAGGCACCTTCACGTCCAGCTTTATGACTAGCACTTTTCTCAGTACGGGGGCGGGGGTAGAGAGGGAAACACAACAGAAACAAATTCAATCCACTTTAGCTGAATTCATCTGTAAAGGCACTTTCATTACACGAGGCTCCTGCGGTTGGTGGGCACAAACTCCTTCCTCATTTCCGCAGCTGTAGATCCAGCAGCATGAACAAATATTTCTCCAATATTTTTATTTAATAACTTGATTGTTATACACGTACATTTAAATCCCTGAAAACTGTCTAATACCTGTAAATTTTAAATTGAAAAAAACGTTTTCCTCTTGAGAACAAATATTGAAGCAGTGAGAATGGAGTAGAGGCTCGCGATCCTTCAAGGTGAAATGCAGAAAGAAGAAAATAGTAGTTGTTAAACAGCATAAACTTCTAAGGTGATTAATAAAATTTTTTCGACGAACTAACCATATGAGGGGGAAAAAAAACCTCCCGAAAACTCTAGGCTTGTCCAGTATATTAGTCATCCATGTTTTTAAAATGAAATGGGTTCGGAAGTTTTGGTCAATATTCTAGCCAAAATATGCTCAACAGATGATAGCGGAGATGCAGCCAGAAAACAACTCCAGCTATTTAAACTGCCAAATGAGACATAAAGCTGCATTGTAAAAATCATCTGGAAAACAGGTTTTCCTATTGAAGTCGCTCTGTGTTAATTACTGTGATCTGGAAGAGCTCTGTATCTAAACGCCTGGAAGCCGACTTTCACCCCGCATATGTAAATGAAGAAAGTGCTGAATCTAAGCCAGAGGGTTCATGTTCGGATTCATTTCCGTGCATGCCTAGACATTAATATGTGTTCATGTAGGGTTCGTACAGTACGAGGTGTTATTTCCTTATAAAGAAACACCAGGTCTCGCTTTCCATTCTCCTTACAAAATTATTCGCATTATTTATGCTACATTGAGCGATCTAATTTCTTCGTGATAGTCAGCTAATTGCTCNGCCATATAGGCAAATAACGACAGGGAAAGGTGGCAGCTACATTGTAAGAGGAACAGTAAATATATCAATATTAGGGTCTCTCAAGTCAAGTCGCAGGAGTTCTGCATTCAGGAGAAGGCTCTGGTGCACACTGAGTGCGTGAACGGACGAGGGCAAAACCTTCCTGGCATAGTGCTTCGAAGGTACGTTCTTCCACTTCACAAACAGCAGCAGGCAAAAATGTTTATTTTTTTTTTTTCAGGCT
>VZTZ01022431.1:208572-303531 GCA_013400955.1 Drymodes brunneopygia | reverse complement strand
GTCTTCTGCAGTAGGTGCCTCCCTGTTGCTCTGGAGACTGCCGGCATGTGTCCAGTCTGCAGGGTGGTACTCAGTCCAGAACTGTACCATCCCGTTTATTTATGAGTGCTTCTGCTTCTCAGGACAGACTCAGATGAATCCTGGACAAGAGACAATGTAGAGATTTGTTTCTTCATGTATATAGTTCTTCCCATATATAGTTTCATTTTAGCTGAATTCAATTATAAATAAAGTTTTGATTGATTTAAATGTAGGCTGTCTGCTCCTCTGTGTTGGACTCTGCTGACAGACAGAGATGTTGTTTAACGGGTGGGAATAAGGCTCTTGGTTCGAGCAGTCAGAAGCTCGTTCTTTTCACCACACTGTAGTCATTGATTTGGAGGAAATGTGTTAAAGCCATAAGTTTTGTAGTTCTTGTGGCCAGCCCATGTTGTATGGGGAAAAATAAATAGGCCCTGCTTGGGATGCAAGGCCTTGTATTTCTCAAGCCAGACTCTGGTGGATGTTTTGGTGAAAATGTCATGATTTCAGTGCTCTGAAGATTGGAAGAACAGCAGGTTGTGCACACATGCAAAAAACCCAGTTTTCTTTGAGAATAACTTGTAGGTATCCAGACAGCTTGTTTATGGTCCAAGCTGCTCTATTATGTTGTGGTCAAAGCATTCCATTGATGACTGCCAGCTGATGACAGGAGCACTGCCAGCTTCTCTGAAGCTCTTCACCCTTCTAAAAAGCCTCTAAGCTTAAGGGCAATCACAAGAATTAAGACATGTAGACTGCTGTGTCAACACAGCCTGCAAAACAGAAGACAGAAGTAAGTGGGGAGGCAAAGAAACAAAGCAACCGCCATGAGCAGCAGCAGCAGCATCATCGCCATCATCATCGTCATCGTCATCATCATCATCATCACGATTTACCTTTCCCACCACAAAAGCAAGAGGGGATGAGGAGCCAGTAGCAGCTCCTAGACTCAGGGTGCTGATTTGGGCTGGCAGCAAGTGGCTCCATCAGTCACAGGGAGTTACACAGGACATGGCCAGCAGGTGCCAATGGCATGTACCTGTCTATATTTTTGGGAGACAGCACAGGCCTTTAACCACCTGCAGGGCTAAGCAGGACCTACACTTCCCAAGCTCTGGTTTCAGTGCTGGTGAACATCTCTTATCTGCCAGATGGCTGTGGTACTTCACGGCTCAGGGGCTGCTGAAATATCCTTCCCTGCACGGGAGCCCTGCACAAGGGCTCGCCTTGCATTTCCCCTTGAAAAAGTCTTCTGTTTCATCAGCAGAATTTTCACTTCCTAGGGATGGAAACCCCAAGGAAAAATAAACCATCACAGGCTCTGCTACCTACCCACCACCACTGCATGTGGTGCACCCTGGTTCATCTGAGGGCATTTGCACTCAGAACACCAAATTTCTTGCTGCTTGAGAAGAAAGCAAAAAAAAAGGTTGCTTATTTTGTTACACTGATATTTCTAGTCTCTCTGGATTAAAAGATAAAGGTTTGCTGCAAGTCGTCCAACACAAAAAGCACTGCTTGCTTTTTGTAAAGCAATATTTAACAGGTATTTTTAGGATAGGAATTCTTTAGTTCTCTATTGCAGTTTATGGATTTCAGAGGTTGTATATTTGGGAAGCAGTGTTCTTCCAACAGATCCAAACCACTGCTTCGATTTGTTTGCCTGTTTTACACCTGCTCCAGAAGTTTCCAGTATTTCTCTAGCAATTTGCTATGGTGTGCTGGAAATTGCAAGTCAGCTTAGCTAAAAACAGACCAGTTTTGATTAATATGGAAAATGAAAGCAAATGGCAAAGGTGGTTGATAGAGCATTGATGCTCTGAGGTGGCAAGAGGCAGTGTTAGAGGCTGATGTAACAAGTTTGCCTGTCAAATACTTCTGGTAAGGCACCAGCTGTCACATAGCCTCATCTAAGCCACAAAACCATGGAGGGGTGAACAATTAAAAAGTTAAACTAAATTTAAATAGAAAACCCCAAAATGAAACAGGATGGGTTAACATTATCCTAATATTAGCCTCTGAAAAGATGACTGGCCCTTGCAATGTCCCTTGGTTTCTATTTGGCTCGCAGGATTTCAGCCCTGAAAGGTGTTTTCCTGGACATTAAACCTGCAGAGCAAAACAGGAGTGAGCCTTGGATGGCTCCTGTCCCTGTCCCCAACACAGGCACATTCCATGCCTCAGCAATGTGATGCACTTTCACATGGGATGCACATCTTGGTAATATGGGAATAATGTCATTCATTTTCTCTTAGAAAACACCAACTCTAAGTATTCATGTGCTCCATTGGACAGAGATCTCTGAAAGCTGTGAGATTATTTGATCCGTAATAGTTAGGGTTTCTTCTTCCAGGAATATGACCTCAAATACCTGAAATTCTTTCTCCAGTACTTATGGTCATTAACTTTTCCTTATTTTGCTCTACCAGGTAGGTTGTTTATACTCTACACTAATTCCTGCTGCTTCCAACACACAGGGGCAAAATAACTAATTTAATATGTCAGACACAGCTATGGAAAATAAAAACTGTATGTGCTAAATGACTGAGGCTCAGCTAAAGTTAGTGCATTGTCTTCGCACTGCAGCTGAATCCTAATGATTCTGTTCCTAAACCTGGCACAGTAAACCAGCACATTAGGTGTCCTCATTTAATGAGGAGGGAAATAAAAAAATCTGGAATATTTTAAACCAAACATTTCTGGATCTAGAAGTCACCTCCATTCTGCAACCCTTGGCAAGGCTCAGAAAATGGCATTTTTTTCAGATAAGTTTTTTTCCAAGTGCAAGAAAACAAGGCTCATTCTCTCTTCTTCAGACCCACACCTCTACCTTGCAGTCCCTCAGAGACAGCTGCAATATTATCGGATCACCCGGTGCAGTTCAGAAAAATAGAGGGCGACATGCTTTAATTTGATTCTCCCAGAGGATGCACAGGTACATAAATTCACACCTGCTTGCCCCAGGAATGCAGGAACCCCACTGTTGTTTTCAGTGTCAGGATTCCTCCCCCTTTTACTTTGGATTTAATTGAAGACCTGTGCGGAGGTAGAAAACTGAGTGTGTGTACCACTACAGCTGACCCAGCCCTGCTGTGTTGAAAAGGGCAGTTTTTAACAAAGCCACATGAAGAAAGGCAGGGATCTGTTTTCCAGACTGCAGAAAGCACAGGAATGACTTCTGTGCAAATTCCTCCAAGGAGTATTTGGTGCACACTCTACCAAGGGGACAATCCCCAAACAGGTCCTTCCATTTTTGATCTGTAGGCACAGAAAAATTGTTTCTTTAGAGCTTTGAAAGCCCAGAAAGCAGAGATGCAGCATACTGGCAGTCTTCTTTTATCAAAAGCCGTACCTCTGCTCCCAAGACACTGCATGACACAGCAGGCAGGCCCCTTCCTACCTGCCCAGCTCCTGTTGATGCTTCTCATTCCACATTTCTCCATCCAGGGATAAGAATTCCATCACCTTCACTGTGTCGTGGTCCTGTGCATTCTACTGCTTCAGGCCAGCAAAGTTTCAAAGAACTGCTAAAATGCTGTTTAAAAGAAGCCTAAAAATGATGAGCTGTGAGGAATTGTTTGAAGGGGGAAGCATCACTCCAGACTGCATGTTGTACAGTTTTTGAGGCTGGGCACTGGGAACAGGGAGTTGGGCACCAACCTTGAGTGCTGAGCTTAAAATGGAGTTTTGAACTATATGTTTATAGGTACAGAGCTCAGTGCTGGCTGTGTGGAGGGGGCCGGGTGGTGCCCATCACAAAGGGCTCCTCTCAGTGTGCAGACACCTTCACGGCTGTGTGAGGGCACAGCCTGGAGAGAGGTGGATGTTTTTCCCTTGTAACACCGTGGTTTTTTAGAAGAGGCAAAAGCAGACTGCCTGAGGGAGAAGATGAAAGCACCTCTCAAAAGGGAAGGAACACAGCTACAGGACAATAACAATTTTCCCCCCTCAGTGAGATCAGTCATCCTGTGCCAAGGACCAGGAACTGAAATGTACTGGACTACTGCACAGACCCTCAGCAAACCCCTCATCCCAGTGCTCAGCCTTCTGCTCCTAAGCTGGCAGTCAAGCTTGGCCAACTGAAGGGGACTCAAATGTATCCAGGTTTTTGGAGGATGGAAGATGCCCCAAAGCCTCTGTCCTTTGCCACGAGAAGCGTTTAGGAGGGTGCAAAGCAGCCCCAAACGATAAGAAACCTACCTGGGAGAGAGGGAGGGTGGTACACGAGGCAAAATCTCCCTGGTGATTACACAGTGGTGGCACCTGAAAGAAATTATTGGGGTGATGGGGAGCACAAGTGCCTCAGGGCCAGCTTCCCTGTGGGGTGGTCACCCAGTGTCTCTCCCAGCCCCTCGGCTGTGCACAGTCTGGCACAGGTGTGTGACAGCTTGCCATGGCTCCTAAAGCACCTGGCTTACAGTCTGGTTCACATTCTGGCCCCATTTATCTGCATCTCCCAGAGGTGCAGGCCAGGCCCTTCATGAAGAGCACTTAGCAGAGCTTAAACTGTAGTGCAGTAGGATTAAGTCTTTTCTGTCCCTGTCTGCAAAGAATGTCCACAGATTTGGTGATGTGAAGGAGGGTCCTAGGGAGAGTGTGGTAAGCAAGCCCAACAAGCCTGGGGCAGGTGAGGGGCTTGTACCCAGTAGGTGCTTTCCCTTCCATCCTGCCTCTTGCTCCCCCTTCCATCAGCAGGGGCTCTGACTGCAAGAGGGCAGCATTTAGACCTTTCCATAGCTCACCTTTGAGATTTGACCTGCAAGTCCAATCATCCCTGATGGTCAGCAGAGCAGCTGCAGGGACCTGCAATCACCTCCTCTCTGCCCTTTCCACCAGGTGTGTGCTCCACTGAGGTCAGCTGCTAAATCCCAGGGAAAAAGTCTCCCTCCAGTTACTTTTCTTCTAGTAGCAGCTCTTTGTTGAGCTTCCTAATACTGAGTCTTCTTTGGAGATGTGCACATGGGATTGGTGAAGATAGGACTGGAAGAGTCTGACTGTGATCAGACTGACCTGTGGCCGCAGCCTGACCTGCAGCACACAGCACTTACCGTACTCTGAGGGCTGAAGGTCTGAGATGGTTTTCTCCCTGACATGGTTTTTTCTTGGGATGATGGGAGCAGCAGAGTTCAGCTCTGGCTCTGAACTCCCCCAAGCGATGTGGATTTTGTTTGGTATGCTCTTCTTCAGCCTTCCTTCCTCACTTCGCCAGCTAAATTCAGACAAGGTGCCTGTATGCATAAGAGCTGTCAAAAGAATAACTTACAAGTACTTTAGCTAGAAAAGTCATGAAGTGTAAAGCTGGCAGCCCCCAAAGACCTGCAGAGACTATCCAATCCATCTGGTGCTCCAGGGTGTGGAGCAAACAGGCTTTCGACCAGTTCATAACCGCAGCATATGCAAAAGGCTCAATTATTGCTTCTTAAAAAGCCCAAATGATCTCCTGGAGTTGGAGACTGACAGCCACACAGTCTCCACAGTGTTATGCACGACTGAATTTTTGCTGGCTTATTCTCTGCTGTTCTGTACTGCCTGTAATTGCATTGCATTTTAACTGTTTAGCATCGTCAGAACTTCAGCCCCAGGGGCAGCGGAGGTGGTGAGAGCTCAATACATCAAATTACTACCCAAAGAGCAAGCAGACAAAAAGCAGAGCAGGGAGGGAGGGAAACAGACAAATGAGCCACATTCATTAGAAAAACAGCAGCCCTGACCAGGGAAGCGTCCTACTGATGTAATGAGAAAGGTGAAAGCTGTTAATAATAATAAAGAACACAGTAACACAGTTGCTTTTCTATCAGAAAGCACCAAATCTGGAGAAAATAAATGCTCTGTGGAAAGCAGAGATGAAAACTGATGAAATGCTCCTTCCCCACACAGTCCTTTCTTTCTTCCCAGTTTTATTTAGTGGGGTTTTTTTTATGGTATTGAGTTCTGTAGCTGCACTGTTTAGTGCTGCTCCCTTGAGTGCCGTGCTGTGGCCCCAAAAGCTGGCGTTGCTACAGAAGCCCCGCCATGCGAGGCAGTGAGGCCCCTTCCCACAGGCAGCTTTGTGTTTCACCCTTGGCCAGCCAGAGGTCCTGATTGCTGCTCCTCTCTTTGGAATTTTGCCACCTGTGAGGGTCCTGAAATGTAACAGAGCTCTTGATGGGGCTGCCCTGCTGAGGCACCTCAGTAGCTCAGACCTCAAATAACTGACTGAGCTCTGTGCAGCTCAACACTCTGAAATTACAGGACACTGTTCCAGGGAATAGGCCCAGCATGATGCAGTGGCCACAGTGTGACAGCCACAGAATAAAAGATTAGTTGTGGATGCCTGAAGAGCAGCCCCAGAGCTGCCCACCATGGCACGGGGTCCCCAGGACCCAGCAGGACCTGCTGGCTGTCCCTTGTAGGCCACCAGCAGGCTGCTTGTGGGTCTTTGTCCTGCCTACCTGCAAAGTCATGGAAGGAGAAGATCACAGAAGGATTTGGGTTTGAAGTGACTTTTAAGGTCTAGTCCAACCCTCAAGATGAAGGCAAAGAGAAGAGGCACAGCCAGCACTGCCAGCAGTAAAGATGCTTGTGGTAGCAGAGAGGTTTCTGTCCCTGTCCCTTGTGCAGCCTGATAGGGAAGTGCCTCTGCTGTGGCTCTCCATCCAGGGAATGTGCAAGATGGATGCGAGGGAGCTGAGAAGATCCTTCAGCTGTCTATGCTGAAAAGTTTGAGGGTATTGATGTTTCATGTCAGCTGCATTCACCAGGGTTAATTAAAGTCTGTGTTTTATAGATTGCCCTTGGCCATAAATGGAAAAGCTGCCTCAATTGGAAATCAATAGAGCAATCTTTAAGCTCTTTTATTTTATTAGATATAGGGCTCTAATTTGAAGAAATTGAGGAGTCACAATTAATGGTGCCAGAGAGGTCCTGAGATGTATGTTTAAAGCTTCCTGAGGAGAGTGCTTTGCTGCAGGCAGTGTGCTGGAGGTGCTCAGCATGCCAGGGGACAGCACTGAGGCTGGGGAGTGCTCTGGTGAGTGAGCCCCCAGGAGCACTGCAGAAATCCAACAGCAAATCAATAGCCAGCAATCTGCCCAAAAATTGAAAGGAAGGCTGTGAAGGCAGTGCTGTCACCACAGGGCACAGCAGAAAAGCCAGATCCTGAGCTGCTGACAACCAAAGAGTCTCACAGATGCTGCTGATGGCCTCCCTGTCCTGAGCCAGCGAGACTGATGTGCTTTATGCCTTTCTCTAGTCTACTGTGCAGTGAAACGGTTCCCCCCTCCTCAGTGGGGTGGAGTCATTCCAAAACCACAGATGCCTTTGGGGGTTTTGGAAGGTGAAGTATCTTCACAGTGCTACTGCTTTCCCTTGCAAACAGCCTTGCTGGCAGGCCGTACAACTTTTCCACAACAAACAGACCAAGGAATATTTTTCATTTAAACTGCTTTCTAAGCAGTTCCTGTAAAATAATTCTGTCCACAGACAATGGAGTGTCAAGGGCCAGAAGGATTCCTGTGATCCAATAAGCAGAACAAATCCCAAAAGACTGGCCCATTCATGAGCAGCCAACATGAGGCCTTCAGCCAAACATGCAAGAATAAATATATAAGTACTTAGAAGGCTAATAAGCTCCTTGTGCTTGGAAAGCACTTAATGCCTACCTTTCCAGTGTCTACCTTTTAGAACTAATTATTTTCAACTCTTCTATGTAGTTTTTCTCATTTCTAGACCTTTTCCCTGTAAATGATGATGAAAGTATTTTTCTTTCTGTGAGTCAAATAACTTACTTCAAACAGCATCTTAGTGTAGAAAGCCAATAATCAATAGACTGTGCCACACCTTTCTTTTGTGCTTGGCCCTTTTTCTTCAGTGCTCAATTGTCCTGTTTGGGACTGCATCCAAAATCCCAGCATGCTGTAACTGGTCACTCTCAAAATATTTCACATCATTTTGCTGAGCAGGGTTAGACTCTGGGAAGAGCTCAGGGAAACTTTTCTGTGCTACAAGACAGTGATGTGCCTTCCCAAGCTGAGCCTGAGATGAGCAGTGCTGAAAACACTTTCTCCTGGCAAGCCTGAGCCCTGCACACCTTGCTGGCAGTGATTAATGATACCCTAAAGTCCTCGTCAGCCAAATATATTCTTTAGTGTTGGATTGTAACATGTAGATCAGAATCATATACTCTACCTACAAACTTGTTTAACAAGTAACTCATGAGCTGAACGAATTTGTAAGCAGTTTAATTACATTTCTGTGGGCACGTTCATTCCACAGTGAAGTGGATGTCATTCACTTCTTCAGAAAACTAGGACACAGAAGCTGAAGAGCACTAAATTTAGATGGGACTGTCCACAGAAGATTTTGTCAAACTTTAGTGAAAAAACTTTTACAAATGTAGATTCACTTTCCTAGTATTCTCATATAGACAAACCTCACAGTGGAAGACCAACTTTAACTTTTGGGGTTTTTTTTGTGACACTAGTGACTAGAAAAACTCCAGTGGTTCTTTTGGACACATATTGCAGCAGAACTGTTGAGCCAGACAACCTAAACTGATTTTTCATTTCTTTTTCATCTACCTGAAGTTGCATGCAACTTCTTTAAATACTGAGTTCTCTCTGCAGACAGTTCATCACCTCCCACTAAAGCCAATTCCAGCACCTCCAGCTCTGCAGAAGAAAAGAGCCCTAAATATTCTTCCAAATCCTTTCTGTGCTTTGCAGATACCCTTCAAGCAAAACTGTCTTCTCTCCTTCTACAAACATCAATTTCCTCATGATTCTTAAAAGAATGGAAGTTCATATGTCTCTCTTTACCACAAGTTCAGTCATTTTGGGGGTTAAGAGGATCTCAAGCTCTTATTTCTGCTCTCCACTAAACTCACCTCTTTGAATTTCATACACACTCAGCACAAGCCAGTCCCTTTGAGAGCTGCTTCCCAGCCTTCTGATGAGTCCTTGGTTGTCTGCTGTGCCCCTTATCATGAAGAGCCTGAACACCCTCCCTGTTTTGGTGTTTTTCACTTTTCCATCATCAGGATTTGCAGAGGGCCTGTCCTCTCCCCATCACTGATTGTAATGGGGAGGAGTTTCCACTTGCCACCTCCAGCATGCCTTCTGCAAGGTTGCATGGAGCCCCTGCCACCAGCATGCCCAGAATATCTAAGGACTGCTCTCCAGGCTTTTCCACCTCATTCTGTGATCCAGGAATGCAGAGGAATGGACAATAGTTGTGCTAGACAT
Organism: Drymodes brunneopygia; assembly: GCA_013400955.1. Lineage (NCBI taxonomy): Eukaryota > Metazoa > Chordata > Aves > Passeriformes > Petroicidae > Drymodes > Drymodes brunneopygia. The sequence continues at coordinate 294,289 of VZTZ01022431.1, read as the reverse complement.
GGGTAATGGATTGCATTTCTGCAAACAGAAAAGGATAGCTACTTAATAAAGATAATATATTTAATAGGCAGTGAAATTTTTTTCCTTGACACAACATGGTAGTTTCTGAACAGATTTTGCACACACAAACAGATATTTCACAATATTTCTCTGCTTTTTCCGAGTGTCCTTTCACTATGACACAACACGCTACAAAAAACCTTGGGTTTTTAATCAACATGAAAATCCACAATAACTGCTTTTTTTTAGAAGGAATCAGAACAGTTGCAGATGCCAGCTAGCATATTTTAAATGGTCTGACCTTTCCAAAGTGGGCATCCAAGACTTCTCTGCTCCTGAGGAACACAAGTGATCCAGGAATACCTGAATGAACCACATGAGTTCAGCCGCAGCATGGACACTTGTTTGTTCCCCATCTTTTGTCGAGCTTCACCAAAAGTCCATGGTGCCACTAAGACAAGACTATCAGACCCACCAAAGTGGAAGTAACAGCAACAGCCATTCACAGGGGAATAAACACTTTTCAGATTTGTCTATGGACATGAACTAATAAATCCGCTCAGTCTCTTACCATAGTGCTAGGCAAGTTTTAATATTTCAGAGAAGGAAACTGGGGAGAGAAGTTCCTCAAAAGCATTGTAACAATAGGTATCAAAACTTAGATGATTGTCCTGGATCTTAGTCCTGCACTCAGACCACCATCTGTCTTCTTTCCACTTCCCAATGAAAAAAAAAGGTAATTCTTGGAATACTACAGTCAGCGGATTGGGACTGAGCAGATGCTCACAGTAATATAACTTTCAAACATTTATAGTTCTAGAAAGGTAGGGTACATGCAGGTAAAAGCACTTGATATTTTAGAACTGCCAGCTCTGTACAAAGAGTGTCTGTTATTAGCACTTGAAACACTCTTTGAACTTGCAGAGTTATTCAACAACCCGCAGGAATCCCATGCATTACTCAGAACACAGGGAAGAAGATTTATCTGTGAAATTGCTTGCCTTGCTGATTCCCACTGTGTGCCCCAGGCTATATGGGAGTCATATTTGTAGCACACATAATGCAATTAGCCAAGGTACAGGTGAAAACTGACTATTGCCCGCTACATTACATGGATTATATTCAGTAATTTACAGAATTTCAAAGAGCCTCAGTGCAAGGTACATTCCTCCCTTCACAGAAAAGCAGCACACACTTCAGCATGTCAGCCAGGCATCCCACCCTGTAAACATTTATGACAAGCAAATACAGTGCTACAGTGAGGAGTCTCATGCAAATCACTGGATTAGTTTTCACAGTGGCCGTTTGCCCAGTCCTGTTTCAAGGGTCAGGCCCTGTTTTTATTCTGCTACATAAGATTAAAAGATCCCTAGCTACCCTAAGGTCAACAAATTATGCTGACATATTCCTTCCTGTGTGTGCAGAAAACATTTTTAGTAGCTACTAGGCAAACATCACCACATTTTTACATTATCTTCACCCTTCTTGCTTTACATTCTCTTCAGCCTTGTTTCCCTGCTTTTACTAGATGTGAAAATAATAAATATATATGATATACCAGTTATTAAGCCATCAAAAAAATTACATGTCATTCCAGAAGGGAAAGGAGATGCTTGAGATTTAGAAGTCAAAACCTGGCCATTAACACAAGTGTCCTGATGGTAAAAAGCTTCAGCTTCTCCACATTTCCCATTGAAATGCAACTTTGGTGAGATGTTCCTGCATATTGTGATGAAACAGGCTGCTTCACATCTGAAATGACAAGAGTATCTCAAGATTATTATTCCAAGTAAGGTTGTTAAGGAACATAAGAGTCAGCTAAAATGGAAGACACAGACTAAATCCAATAAGGAATAGACAGTAAGAATTAAATTCACTGTCCAGGCCATTGTCCTGGATCCACACAAATTGAACAACCTCTGGGTTTTCAGTAATGTAGGCAAAATGCTGCTCTAATTCAAGGAACAAAGAAAGTAATTTTGTCCTTACTATTAGCATCAGGAAAGCTCAGTCTCTACATCCTAGGGGAAATAAGAATAGGTCAAAACCACCAAAGATGTTCCTCACAGGGCCCTTCCCACAAACTGCTTCCTTCTCCCACCCTCAGCAAAGGACCACAGCTCTCCACAAATGAGAGGAGAAGCTCCATGGGAAGTGGATATTGTAGTGCCTGAGAAAGCTTCATAGATGAAGGTAAATGCAGCACCCACATCAAAAACTGGGTTTCAGAGTGCTCTGATGGTCTCTGCCCTCTCACACATAAAAATACCATCCAACACTTGCTATGTATGTTAACCACCGAGGATTTGAAGCCATAATAAACCACCTCAAACAAAGTGCTGGCTTTTGCATGAAGTGAAAAAGATTCAGATTTTTCATGGAAAAAAAAAAGAGCAAAAACTTCTGGGTACCAAATTTCTTTTTTTTTTTTTTTTAATCGGTATCTGCCTTTAAAAATCTATTATTTCTCACACAAACAGAAAAAAATCCACTCAGGGATTTACATCCAGGAAATGCTGACCAGTTAAAGTCACATGCCCTTGCCTATAAAGGTCTGCCTCTGTGAGCTGGCAGCTTCTTCAGTCTCCCAGTTTGCCTGTGGATCTGGTCACAATGGTGTGCTCCAGCTGAGCTCTGTTTAAGCCATTTTCCCTTGATACTGCTGCCAGCTAAAGTAATTTCTCTTTTTGATTTGCATTTTTAACCCTTTTTTTTAGTTACGTGACACAATACTGAGACTGAGAAGTATTAAAGAGACTAACAAACACTAATGTTACAGGATGGAAAACAAAGGCTATAAACTTACATATTTATTGCTGAGATGTGAAGAGTTGCCGAGTTTTATTCTTCCCGTGAGATGAGTGCTCTCCTAAGAAACAGAAAATACATATGCATCAGATAAACATGGAAAGACAAAAGGGCCAATGAGTCTAGCAGGAACACATCATTGACCACTGTACAAAGTAGCCAGTCTCCTTTTCAGATTTACTTAACAGCAAAAATCGTCCACACAATAGTTTTTTATTACTCTTCCTATTTTATAGATTATTTCCCCCGTGGTTTGCTCATAAATGGTGGGTTACTACCACGAAGTATTTTCCAAGGCAGTTCTCAAGGGGGTTGAGGAGGAGTAAGACTTTAATTAATTTATAGCTATGATTAGAACATTGAATTATAAAAATAAGGAGATACAACTACAAAATTAATTTTTGCCAGTAACACTGACATCAGCTCAGTTTCTCCAAAGCAGAAGGATGAACATTTAAGAACTTCACACAATTCTCAGTCCTCCTTCCCTGGAGAAGCAGAGGCACTACCAGCTGTTACCGGCAGACAAATAACCATCCAGATGAGGATGTGTTTACAGATGTCCTATTTCCAAATGCACATTCCAGGAATGGGATTGGAATTACTTTGTGTCAGAGATTTGTACGTGGAGGTGAACAGAGAATAGCATTTGCAGACTAGCCAGAGCCACATGGAAACAGGTGAGGGTGGGAAAACCCAAATGCCTCTTTCTGCCTCCCTGCTCACCTGCAGGAGACAATTTAATTCCTCATACCCCCATGAGAGCAAGGAAGTGATGTATTACATTCCAGGAGAAGTGAATATCTATTAAAAAGCTACAAATGACCAATGGCCTGGGGCTGCAAATTGTAATACAAATTAGGATTATAAAAAAATCCACTGATTAGGCATTTAAATAATTAGCAGCCAAATTGAATAGATGCACTCCGAAGAGAATGGAAAAGACTTATCAATAGTTTTCAGACAGCTTTTCTTCACAGCAAAAAAAGGCTCTTTAATTTAGTGCAGCTTTTGGAGGTGAGTAGAAGACTTGGTATCTGCTGAAAACTGTTCAACAATAATGTGCTGGAATGGTGTTCACTTCCCAAGTGTTCAATTCTGGAAAAAAATATTTTAAAATAATATTGAAGTGTTGCTAAGATAGAGTTTCAGGAGCTCTCATCATGTCAAGGTAGAGCAAAGGAAAGCACAAGTTTCTGCTAGGGAAAAAACTGGAACATCTTAACAAGACATATTTTTGGTAGGTGAAATGTTTTTGTTAGATAAAAATCTTGTCTTGAAGAGCTAAAATAAAGTGAACCAGTTCAAATACTGCACAGTTTTATACTAGCAAAGGAATGAAATTTTCAAGAACTCTTTTTTTTTTAGTTTATTTTTATTTTTCCTTCTGTATGTTTCTACTTTCCTTGTTTAATATACAGAAATAGAAGATTAAATAGGGGACAAAAGAGAGAAATTGGCAAAACTATTTAAAAAGAAGGTGTTGGAGAAATTAATTGTGAAATATATTACCATGCAGAAGGTAATATTCAATAGTGGTAGTAAATATCAGTACTTTGTTATCAGTTCCACTCTTAGCTGATTGTTCTGCAGATCCTGAGACCACAGCACACGGACACTGAAATACCCTATCCAGACTTCCTGGTGCTGTACACTTTATCCCTGGAACAGTGAGCTGCCCCCAGCTATTGCCCCTACAATGTCAGTGTCTGGTGAGGGATGGATGCAGGCAGGGATGTTCTACATTGCTTTGACACTGCACTTCCAAGAGGGCAGGGGCCCACAAGCCTTGTGAAACTAAAGCAGGTTACAGCTACTCCATGGTTACAAATGTGTCTGAAGATTTTTGCATCGCAAGGTCTGCAGTCATTAGTGCCAGCCAACAATTCAGTGATGAAGAGACAATGATTATATACTGGAGAAGTGGTCACAGATGCTCTCTGTTCAAGAGATAAAAGGGTAGTGGATGGGTTTGGATACAGGGCTGCAGTACATCTGGGGACTGCAGAGAGGTGTCCAGATCAGTTTTGGAGTTCAATGGTTCAGCAGTTTGATATTCTGCTAAACACACAGCTGCAACTCAAAGGGCAAACCAAGAAGAACATTCAGGTTAGCTGCAAGTAAAAAGACACTTATATCGATCTCAAAACAGCCTTAACTGACACAAATAAATTCCAAGACTGAAAAAACCCCAAACTTGTCTCCAAACCATCACCCACCAAAACAAATGGCCTAAACCTTGCTTCCCCCATAAGGAAAATGAAAACCAAATACTTGTGTTTAGTAGTTTGTTAGAACAGATGGCATTTTAATAGACTGAAGAAATTATTTCACACTGAATTTTTTGCTGATTGAGAAAATACAGGGTGCAGTGGAGGTGATCAACCAGCCCAGACAGATTATCTGGATCCTTTGAAGGCTGTCACAGAACGATAGAATTGTTGAGTTTGGAAAAGACCTTTAAGATCATCAAGTCCAACTGTCAACCCAGCAACATCACCATGCTCACCACTAAACCATGTCCTCAAGTGCCACATCCACACATTTTTTGAACACTTCCAGTAATGATGACTCTACCACTGCCCTAGGCAGCCTGTGCCAATGCTTAACAACCCCTTTTGTAAGGAAATTTTCCCTAATATGCAATCTAAACTCCCTTGGTACAACTTGGGGCCATCCTTGAAAATATACCAACAAGAGCAAAATTGTTGTGCAGCATCATCAGTGAAAACCTGGGCTTTTATTTATTCTGGATTACACATTTAGAGAAGGATGACACACAAACCCTAGTGTTATGCACCAGGAGATGGAAAGTATCAGGAGAAACCTGAACCATGAGTTTCTCACTGTACAGATATTCAGCATCTTGCATAAAAGGTACTGGTTGATCTAATTTGATAGGTACTATGGAAATAACTCTATGATAACAGGTTGAAAATTCATTGTACATTTGTCTACCTTGAAAGTGAGTGGCCTCAGATAAATGGGACATGAAGGGAACTGGAAGAAAGTATTTGGTGCAGTTAAAGTGCTACCAACTGCACAGCTGCAAGTGCAACATGACCCCCTTTACCTGTGGTCCTGCCTTGTGACACCTCTCCTGATGGAGGAGGAGTTGTGGGCTCAGATAGATTGGCAGAGGGCAGTGAGAAGCCAACCTCAGATATATCACGCACTTCTACAAAAACTGAAAGAAATGATGAATCGTTTGAGAAAGAGACCTTAGGCAGAATATTTGGAAAACGAAATCAGATACCAACATGGAAGTATCAGCTGACATGTAAAGCCTGCCATTACACCCTTTATTCTCCTTCTCATCCTCTAGTGTGGCATCCATTTGTTGAAATTGGACTGCAAAAACAAAGACATAGGCATCATGAGGTCTCTAACTGTTACTGTCATATAACAGACAGATCTGTAACTAAACTGTCAGGTTTATTGCTGCAGATACCACAGCAAACAAGACAAATTTGTGGAATTAAAAGCCACTGAAAACTATGCAACATCAAGGACACAAAGCCTGATTAAGGATGTCTCCAAGCCACAGGCTGCTGGAAGGCTGTGGTGGAGGACACGTTATTGGACTCCTTTCCTGCTCGTCACGCTTCCTTTCACACCTCATGCCATCCACCCTCTGTGACAGGATTTGAGGTGACAGAGATCCAGGGTCCCAGCAGGTACAGCTGGCTCAGGTGGGGCGTTTCTTATGCTCAATACTAAAGGAGATGGTGCTCTAGCAACTACCTCAATACAGCACTGGTTTTTCATACACACAGCCTCCACGTGGCACCCTTTGAACATTTCTGCTGGAGCCTTGGTCACCAATCCACCCAAAGAAATCGGCACTGTAGGCACTGGGCCAAATCCAATACACCCTGCACATATCCTCCTCTAAAACACGGTCGTGGTTCAAAAGGATAAAGACAAGGAAGATGCACAAGAAAAATAAAATTTACACTCATAAATCCTCATCCTTCAACATATTTAAGTGCATGGAAAGTAGACTGAGCACACAGATACTGAAGGTTCTTCCAAGATGAAAGATAACCAGGAAAGAAATAGTGCTGCAGTGTAAATGCAGGGTTTTCTTCCTAATTAAAATTTCACTTGTGCAGTATTTGTTTTGATTTTTCACTCATCAATATACTCATTTCCAACTATTAATGTTGCATCCTGATGTCAGTGTATGTGAATAAGTCATGGGTACAATCAGCTGAAATTACAGATTGCAATAAGATCAGTTTTGAAGCTCTGAAACAAACATTTCTTTGTCTCACTGTTGTGGAAGGATATTGTATGAATCTCACTGCAATTTTCCCTCTCCCCCTGCCCCTCCACATTTGATTCAGAGTCTGAATATACTATTCAGAATACACATACACTGCAGAACATCATGACATAAAAGAGAACACAGACTGAGTACTATGAGTACAGAAAATCTTTGACCTAGGTAAAGCCCTCTGACATTATTGGGAAAGCTGGAAGAGTAAGGATGTCAAAACAGTCTTTCACATAAAAAATAGGTTGCACTGAGTCTCAGATTACATTGTCTGTAAGAAAAAAATTAGTTGTGCTGTTATTTCACTGGAATATCTGCTGCTGAGAAATTGCTTGTAAGTGGCAATCAGGTTTGGAGCAAAGAATTAAAGCAAGCTTTTAATAAAATCTGAGTGCAGAAGCCTATCTTTTATAAAAGAATAAAACTGCCTCTGCAGAGACAAGACTCAAAATGTCTATTTTTACCATGCTGAACTAAAAGAAAGATGCTGGAGAACAGCATCAAGTGGGAACCAGTGGCTGGGTTTGGTGTGGGCCAGTGGGTCCAGCACCTGCAATGTGCTGCAGCTCCCCTGTCACGCACTTCACCATTTCCCTGCAAACTGCTCCTCAGCACTGCCAGTGACACACAAGGATCTGAACAATCCACCATGGCAAAGAGAGGGTGTGTGGAAACCTTCAGGTGAAGGACAGGAAGGCAATTGCTGCTGAATGGGCAGCAAAGGGTGGGAGGCAGCTCCCTCTCCCTCACGAGAAGTTTCTCAGAAAACTGCAGGCTGGAAAGTTAGCAAATGCTTCACAGGGGAAAACATCACCTGACCCTCAGCAGTCTGAATGTAAGAGACTGCTTTAAAAACCTTTGAAATTATGCACAGCTCACAAACCAAATTAGAAATACAGAAGGAAGCATATTCTATTTTGACTATAGTTTGACTATGTTTTTGACTACAGTTTTGTCCGAATGTTTCAGCTGGAAGTGTGGGCAGTCAGAACTTTGTGGTGAGAGTAAACACAAACAGAGTCCAACCACAAGCTGTAAGGAGCTAAGAAAGTTTATTCTGCAGTTTCTGTGAAGAAAGAAACACAACTTCGGGCTATTATACAACACAAGGTTAAAAAAATGGGTATCAGAGAATGAGAAAGAAAAGCAAAGGGAACGAGGTACTTGATATCTTTCTGTGTCGCAAGGGGACCTTTTCTATAAAGCAGTTTCTAGGTGTTCTACCTGCAGGGGAAAAACATAAGACCCTGAAACTACATCTCAGACTTGGAAGCAGAAATAATCAATACCATATCCTACATTAGCAGGAACACCTGCTCTCATCACTCCTAAGCACACAGCATGCCAGAAGACCTGTTTTCACTGACCTACTCTGCTTATCTTGCAAGTAATTGGAAGAGGGAAGGGAATTTACTTTGATAGAGTGCCTCATCTGGGGACTCAGGTTCTTCATGTGCTCCTAGAGACATCCATCGGGATCCAAAATATAATGAGAAAGAGGTCAAAGTCCCAATGCATCTCGAGAAACCTCATGGCCCACTATGGAGCCATGCCCCCTTGCAGGAGTATCTTTCCCTGGATTGGGTCCCTAATGTCCCAAAGACTTCTTACCTTCTTAAATGCCACGGTCCATGCTCAGCTGTATTCAGCATAACAGGAACCAAGGTCTACACCAGCTCCTGATTTGGCCCATTGTACCAAAACCACATCTATGGTTTGATGAGTGAGGCAGAACAATCAGTCTGAGATTTGGAGGGTTATGCAAAGCAGTGATGAAGAAACTGTCATCCAATCACAGTTTCAGAACACCACAGGATTTTCCATGTCCAAGCCCTAGCACTGCAGTGGGTTGTCTTGAGGTACATTCAGCAGGTAATAGCCATCTCAGGCTATCTCTAAGGCCACCATTAGTGCTGAACAGCAGCAGCTTTTGGAAAAGATGTGGAGCACATGGAGAGTGCCAGTTTTCCTGCTTCCTTGGTTCATGCTATCTTGCACTGCACTGCCATCTGTGACCACAAATAGGTATTAACTGATCTCTTTCTCCAGTGTGACTGCAGTAAGTTAAAGGGGCTTCAGATAGAACAGGCTAGGTGTCTCCCAAATATCCATCTTCGCTTGATACATTTTCCCATCTCTGTTTAGTAGCAACACTAGAATTTTCATTTTTTGTCCACAGTGGGTATCTCAGGAAGCCCTAATGCAGAGATGTGCCACAAATCCTTTCCAGCCACCTTCCATTTCAGGTGCCTCACCAAAATCTGAGCTACCTCAGCTTTGACACATTTAACCCCCTTTCAGTAAATTCAGTGCAGAACAGGCAATATCCCTACAAGCCTTGTAAGCCACATCCTACCCTTTCACCTCAAAACAGCTCAGTCTGGTTATAAACCATGCTTTAGTGGATCAGCTTATGCTTAGGTGCCAGGATTGTACCTAACATGTCTGAAATATTATGTCACTTGCACATCTTATGAGACTTTACATTGAATGTTGTAATTGTTTGCTTCTACTATAAAAGCCTTTCATACACTTTACCTGCTCTAGAATAGTTATTCCAGGCAAGGGCCATAAAAGATATTGTCAAGTCATTACTCAGGTATCAATACTTTCCATCACACATCATACACCTGTGTGGAGTAGCCTTACCCAAATTTCTATTCACCAGCCTCTCTGTAGCTGAACAATTTTCATCCCTCAACATTTTTCATGAGTCCTAAAAAGGTGATCGATACCTTTGCTGTTTTTTAGTGTAATACACAAGAACCCTTACAAAAAATGTTAGGCCTGCTTTCAAAGACAGGGAACACTTTAACCTCATGGCTGATGGTATTGATCTCTTAGTCATCAATTAAAACCCTTCATCTTATATTCTCAGGAAATATAACTATCACTGACAAACTAAATGTGCAGTTCTGTGGGCCGTGTTGAATCTCAAATAAATATTTTTGCAGGTAGATTTTTCTAAAACTCTGTATTGTAGAAGACCATTTATTCCCCCTAGGGAAGAGTCCCCATAAATTTGCCTGTACAGTCAACATGAAATGGCTGCTGTAAGTCCTGCATTTGTACATCAGTGCAAAACTTTTGAGATTATCCTGCATCCTGAGGATTTTTATCCAAGCTGAGTTTTGAACATGCAAGAACAGGTACTTATCTTGCATTAGGTGTTGCAGCTCACTGACAAATATGCATGAAAAATTTACTGAGTCTAGTTTAGTTTTCTCTATTTTTTTACTTCACATCCATTCTACACCAGTGGTGCCTTAGAGCTCAAAGCCATTAGCAATTCCATCTTTCTAAGAAGAGTTATAAAAAGTGAGAATATTAAGGCTCCATTTTATGTAGTGTTCCTGATGATATTACTCCATTAAAAAACATTACTTTGGTCCAGGCTTAATTGAGAACTATTCTTTTCCTGTATTTCGCATTAATTGTAGGTATTTGAAATAATATTCTTGATTAAATTTAATGCAGCTGTGCCTCTGAAAAAGGAGTCTTTCCTTTTTCTTTCATTTTGTATTCAGAAGCTAATTTTAGAAGTCCTAAAATGGGATCCTTCAGTAGTCAATGGACTGCCACAGGTCAGCTCAAGATAGATGTCCAAGGCAGATGGGATAAACAGCCCTCTGAACACATACATCTCTTTCATCTATGTGCAGCTGGCATGGTTTTTAGACAGATGAAATAAGGCAAGATTAAACTCACCACAACCTTTGATCAAGATCTATGCACAACACTGACACAGGGTCTTTCTAGGTTGCTTGCTTGAACAGTTTGTAGGTCCTTATTTGTCCTGTATATATTTTACAAGATTATATAATCTCAAAGTCTTCTGTTTGGAAGAAAAAGCAAAAATTAAAAAAAAAATAGTATGTATACTTCTAATTAAACTTAATTTGAATACATATTAAAGCAGAACTTCATTGTATATATGCTTGACTTTAGGGAGGAGCTGTCTGTTGATAGTGAGAGGATGATGTAGCCTAGCCTGCAAAGTTAAGGCGGTTCTTTAGATATTCCTAATTTTAGTCTTTGTACTCACAACTTTTTGAAGTTTCATTGATATGTACAGAGACAGCCACAACACACACTTTCTAAACAGCTGGACCAAGGAAAAAGAAGAACACATGTAGGGAAGTTTTATGCAGGGCAATTGTTGTCAGTAGCTGTGAGAAGGCCCACAAGTCAGACAGTTCTTCTCTCTATACCATGAGAAACATTTGCCTTTATGCCTGAGTTTTAATGAAGCAAGTAAATCTGATTCAAACGGGGAGGCATCCTAATGAATCTGAAATACCCATATGAGTGACAAATAATTCTGGAAGAAATAGACCCCTCTGCCAGAGTACTTTTAATTTAAGAAGTACAGTGACTCTAAAAACCTAGGCAAAAGCAGGACTTCAATTTCTGTGAAAGCATGTTTAATTTTGAAACATATAACGATGTAAGAAATCAAGAGAAAATGGCAGCTAGTTTAAATATGAATTGTATTAATGAGAAGAGGGCAAGAATCTTGTCCTCTAAGTGGTTATGACTCAAACCTTCTAATTATAGCATGCACACATCATCAGTAAAAAAGAATATCAAGCATCCTCTGGATGGAAGATGCTCAGATATTTGGTGAACCAGTAGCTGATTAACAGGCACCAGAGCTCATCTTGTGAAAAAAAAAAAAAAAGAAGCGAGCCTGTGTCTTTTCCCATTTACCCTGCTGTAAACCACAAACAATTCTGCTACTGTCAATGAAGTCACTTTGTTTTTGAAACAGCATGATGGCAAAATCAATCAAAAAATGTCCATTAATTAGATTCTAACTTCGTTCAGCTTTCAAAAAAAAAAAGGAAAAGGTACAATTTAAGAAAACATACACACAACTCCATACTCAAAATTAAGCTACCTTCCTGTCCTCCTCTAGCCCCTAGCTCTGTGTCGAAAGGCCATAGGGACCTTGCACGACTCTAGTTTGCTGCAAGGGCTGCCAGAGATGCCCTGTGGGTCTTCTGGATTGCACAAAAGCTTCTGGGAGTTGCAGAAAAGGCTGGAGAGTCCAAACTGTGCCTCTCCAGCAAGCAGAGGATAGTTCAGATCAAGTGTGGTATTTTAGATTTCCCAAGGATTTGGACAAAAGAAGAGAGCAGCTATTGGTCAGCCTCAGAAATGTCAATAGCAGAAACATATGGCCAAAAAGCTTAAAAACAAAAAAAGAGTTTTGTACCTAAACAGTAGAAAGTAAGAGACTATCTTTCTGGAAGGCTTCTGCAGATGAGGTGGGACCTACATGACTGAGAAAGCACAGGGTGAAGGTGTGAAGTTTCACCATGTCTAGCTCTACCTTGAGAGATTTAGGAGTTTTGATTTTATTTATTCATTGAGTATCTGGAATTAGATTAGTCAGATTTTTGTTCTGCCTCAGTCTTATTTTATGCTACTCCATTTCTTTGCAGAACCTGTATCTGCATTCATCTCTTTGCTTCAAGATTTTGCTTTCTTTTGTGCATATTACCAGTAACCTTTGTTCCTTTAGGCTTTATTACCACAGATTTTGTAAGCACCTGAAGCACAGGACAGAGGGATTTGCAATGAGAGTAGGACTTTGAATGCAAAGGGTGACTGAGTACGGGGCTGACTGAACACTGCTGACACCAACTCCAACAGAGCCCTGATTACACATAGCACTGGCTCCCAAACCTTTTGATCCCTGGGATATTAACTCAGTTGGTTGGAGCATGGTGATAATAACACCAAGGTTGTAGGTTTGATCTTCACATGGGCCATTCACTTAAGTTCACATGGGGGTCCCTTCCAACCCAGAATATTCTGTAATTCTGATATTACCAGTCTTCAAACTTCCTTCTACAGCCATATCTAGGTGATAAATACCATGATCACTGTTACTCCTGAACATGCCTAGCTAGATTGCTTACCATCAGTGATTAAAAAAATATATTTTCCAAAACCAGTCATACTTCTCACTCCCAAATACTGACAGCACACACAGTACAGGTGAACTGCAGCTCTACAGGATCACAGTCCAGGGATTTGCTCTGCAGAGAAATTGTTTGCAGTGACTTTGACCTGACAGGAACTGAAGATGTGTTTGCTATTGGAAATGACATCCCAAAAACTGCACTTCTCTGAGGTCAGACAGGGAAACAGACATACACACACAGGGAACACTCACCAGTCTCAGTAGAAGTTGTCTTCACAGAAAGAAGTTTGACTCCTTCTTTATCTGACTGGGCCCTGTTGAAGTCAGGAAACATTTAAGCAGACAGCACACATGTTGGTCAGCCAAACAAAACTCTAAGATTATGGTCCCAAGGAGGCAGCATCTACTCCAGGCTGGCTTAAAATGGGCTTCGCATGGGGTCATGTAGTGGAATCTTGGTGGTAGAAAACACCATATAATAACATCTCTGAAAATACTTTTCTCTTAAAATATGTAATAAATCAAGTTTCATTACTCCAGGTTTAATCTAGGACTTCACAGGAGAAGTACATCTGGGGGAAAAGGAGTCTTATTTTTTCTGTCAATGCAAACCTTTTAGCCATGTTGAATTGCAAACAAGGACCACTTCAGATGTCCAGGGAGTCAGGGCTACCAAGTAAATCAGCAGCCTAAATGTTCCTTTTGGTCATACAAGCAGCCATTGGCAGGCTCAATGGCCTTTAGTATGTATCTTCTAATGGATCTTTCTCAGTTTCCCTCTCCTCACACTCCTTATGACACTACTATTTCAACTGAACCTATGCAAATGGTCTAGTGGAAACAAGACAGGACAGAGAAACAGGATATAATGGGGAACAAGAGAAATACGTATCTATATCTATATATCTATAGAACCCAGAATGAGTAGAAAACACATTAAAAAGAGAGAAAACGTGAAAAAAGAAGTGGGGTGGGAAAAGATGAAGGTGAGAGGGGAGGGATCAATGGGGCAAAAAGTGAAAAAAAAATAAAAAAGACTGTGCCAGTGAGTCCTGTGGCACAGCATAAGCTGTTTATCCATTTCAAAAGGATCCTTTGCAAAACAGTTGAGAGTCACCACATTTCTATCCATGCTGGAACAGCTGCTTATCATGTGTACAGGTCTACAATAATTGTAAGTGCAGCACTTTCAACAGGATATTTCTCTTCGGGGTGGCAACTGATTATTATGTTTAAACAGAGAAAGATGAAAGAAAATCCTGTGCAAAATCTGCTACATTTACAAGTGTCCTGTGATAGATCTCAAAGCAATGAAAAGGATTCAACCTACTGTTCTGCGCCATTCTCTTGTCTCTCTGGAAGAAGAAAAAAGTTAATATCAGTTTGACTGCTGGAACTCAACCCCCAAACACTTAGACATGGCTATTGCAATTGCTGGCAGAAGGCTCAGCTGTGATTTTGCAGTATTGCATTAAGTTCATTAACACAATCAACCAGCTTGAACACTAATTTTTATTTTTCTGGTCATCTATGGAAGTGAACTGATGCTGCTGGTACTGACACTTCTGGAAACCAGGGAGAATGACGTGTGGCTTGACCAAGAGCACAGCAGAAGCACGTCTGTCCCTGCAGCTCCCAAACCCCTGGGTAGCTGGCACAGAGGATGTGAGCCTGTGATGGTTCTCGAGTACAACAACTGAGCTAAAAGATACAGGGTAAGGGGACTGAGGGAACAAGGGTGTTCCTGAGGCTGTACCCCTGGGGGATACAGCCTGGCTCGACATCTGAGAACAGAGTTTGTCATCCCCATCAATGAGGAACAGGTTTGACTCCAAAATGAATCATATGCTGAATGTATTTTATGCTTATGTGCAAGTGTGGGCAGATGGAAGGGGCCAGGGGGTTACATCAGAGACACGGAGCCAACTCCATGGCACCAAGCACAGGGGAAGTGCACTGGATAGGTCTGGGCAAATCCTACAGGAAGCACAGATATCTACTCTATCTTCCACATGAATTTGCTAATACAATGCCTGATGACATTTGTGCATAGGGGAAGCTGGTAAGGAAATGTTCTTCATCTTAAATCTTTATCTCTTGACTCTGGATATTTGGTAATTTCCTAGGTAAGGATCACACCTTCCTCTGTTTATCTGGGTCTGTTTTTCCATGTCATTGGCTAAATCGGTTGTGACACACTGTTTGTCTTGGTTTACAGCGTCAACACCCTGTTGTGATTTTGTATTTCCAAGGCCTGGTGATTTGACAGGTCTGCACATTAGCTCTCCTAACTCATGCCAGCTCACAGGGACAGAAAAACCACAGTCTGGATTCAGATCTCAGTTTTCACTTAATGGAGTTTTACACTTACCTGTGGCCTGCTTGGGCAACCCTGAAATGTTTGGCAAACAGACTTTGATGGAACTATAACCCATTATCTTAAGTATTTAATGGACAGCTGAGAAACAGATACTGACTTTAGCTGCTCTGTCAAAATTACTACTTCTGAAAATACTGTTTGCTCAGGGATTTTGGTCCATGCACATTATACTGTAACTGGAGTATTTTACTCATGCATCATGTGTATGTGTGTGTGTATGCGTGTATTTATCAGGTATATCCCAAAAGAAAACATTGCTATTTCTTTGCCTGTATCTAGAAGAAAGATAAAATAAATAAAGTGATTTTGTTGAATATCTTCAAATTTAGTTTTCACTGTCCATTTCTATCTGATTGATTGTGTTACCACAGGTGTTTGTTAGCTCTTTGTAGCTGCAAAAGCATGAACAAAAAGCTTTACAGCATTATATATTCTCCAAAAATCATTTTTGCTCACTCTGGTCTTCCTACTGATTTTGAAAATGAAGTGTTAGCTTCCCACTTTAGGCAAAACACTTCAAAATACAAAAAGCTTTCCCATCAGACTACCACAACAGTGATAGTTAAGGTAATCTAAAAGAGGTCTTTTATTAATAAAAAGCACATTGGTTCCACCCCTCTCCCCCCTGCAGAGAAAGCAAACCAAATACCTGGAGTTTTCTTCTGGCACATTTTGTACAAAGCCACCAGTGAGAAGACAGAGAGGGTAATGACTATCAGGGTGATGACAATTGGCAAGATAACATCTGCAAAAGAAGGAGAACTTATTTTTGGCTGCTGCCTCTGCCTTACATTGCCTCTGTATGCAGGTGCTTGCACACACTAAGGTGAGAGGCACCTCCAGCTCCACTTCACCAAACATTTTCCATTTCTCTGAAGTAAGGTAACCTGCTGCTCCTGTTATTCCTCTGGCAACCACTGAGCCTCAGGCTTGGATGTTTTGTGGAGGGAAGATTTAGGCACCTTCCTTCTCCCACCCTTACTCCTTTCCCTGACACTCGTGCTGCTCTGCGGAACTGGTTTCACCCATTTTTCAGTAAAAGAGCAAGGTTTCAGCACCTGCTTCACTGGCCCCACCATAATTTTGATGAAAACACTCATCATTCAACCCCAGTGTTGATGGCCTCCAAAGGTTTTGTGAGAAAGTTGTGTTCTAGAAATAAATTTTTTAAACATGCAATTTATCTTTTCCTCTTTTTTGGAAGAAAAAAAAAAGACCTCTCTGAAATTCAGCAACTAAAGTGATTATTTTGCTTTTAACATTGTACACCCAGAAAGACACCAAGGAGTTACATAATTCAGTAACATTCCCCACAGCACTTACAACCAGGGATAGAAATGCAAGATTGCCTTTTAAAATGAGGACATTTCTTTCCTTTTATTATTTCCCACCATCTGCCATTTCCTGACAGGTGTTTCCCAGCAAGAAGCAAAAAAAGGAAAGAATTATGTAATGAAGAGAAGCTTTCCCTGGGAAATATATACGCTCAGCTTCTCCCTTTTTATCTTTTCTCTGGCAGCGACCGGCCACATTCAAATTCAGCAGGCACTCTCCCGCCTGCTGGCCTAAGCCCTGAGTCAGGGGGAGGCTGCATTCTATGGCTCTGGATGCAATTAATATTTAATACTCCTATAGATGTGTCTGTGCATCCATGGAAGGAGAGGGAGACAGTTTACAGTGGGAAAACATCAAACATATTTTGCTTAGTCAGTATGCTGGGTAGGAAATAGCAAAGCTGCAGCAACACTCTTGCCCCAGAGATGCATAATGTCAAAATGAAAGATTAAGTAGCATGCATCACGCAAATATCAAGTGCTTAAAAAGTCTGCAGAAGACTGCCTCCTAGACTTTCTCTCCCATGATGATATGAATAATATATTCACCTCATACATTAACAACAATACATTCATATAATAGGTACAACATGTATATGAGCAACTTTTTCACATGCTCCCTTGTGTCTTCTCTCACAGGGGATGACTCTATTTTTTTTTTCCTCAATTTTACCACTTTGACTCAGTCCCTGGGAATAATTGTGCTGCTCTACAGTGAGAGCAGTGTCAACTTATCAAGCTCTGTTTCTCTTTGAGAGGAGTTTTATGATGGGCATTTAAATTTGGTTTCTAATAGGGCCCTATGTCTGGTAAGGCTAGAAATAAAACTGCCTGTTTCATTTGTCTGCTACTCCAATCACTTTCTAAAAGCAAAACTGATCAACTGAAAACTCAAAAGCCAGACAATTAAGTAAGAATACTCACTAGAATAGCTGATATCACTCCCTGTCTGAGTCTGGTTGCCAGAACTGCTTTTAGGACTTTCAGAAGTTGGATCTGCAAAAGAAATATTGCCTGTCAGGTAAACTCGAATTGCCAGAATTCCCCAAACAACTCCCTCTGAAAAATTACCCTCCCAAAACAACCTTTTTGTCCCCAGTTCTGGAGCTTGACTTGGTGCTTCACACCGATATTTCTTCTCAATTATACTTGGACAACTTGGCAAGAAGGGCGGAAAAGTTTATTTAGTGTAGCCTAAAAGAAACATACACTTTGTATGGGTGCAGATTTCCCTAGGATCATCTGCTTGTCCACTTACAGGTTATGAGCTACAAACTTTTTCACTTTTAGGAGGTTATGGTACTGTTAAACAATAAAAGAGAATTTTTAACAAGCAAATAAACAAGAGAGTGAAAATTCGACCTGTCTCCAAGAGAAGAAAGACCAAAACATTTCACTTCTAATTTTAAAAAAGTGCTAATAGTAGATGAAGAAGTCCAAAGAGGTGCAATATTAGTAGATAATAAGTTTCTTGAGTGTTGTTATAGAGGAATGTGCCTGATCTCTGCCACATTAGGAGAGAGCAGGTAGTGAGCCTCTGGGACATTTTGTAGGGCTGGGTTTATAGGAATACATTTCTACCTTCAGGTGTTAATCTGAATTTGAGCCAGGTATCAACAACGTAAGATATTTATTACCTTGCTGCATACAGCCTATGAAAAAACAATCACTGAACTTGCAGAGAGAAAAGAGAAAACGCAAACATTGGCATTTCCCTAGGTATGTTTTATAACAGAAGGGATTGCATTCCATATTGAATGGAGGCTTGAGCAGACAAGTGCTCACTGTCACTTAAGGAGCCGACCGGCTGGACAGATGTGATGCAAGGTGAGACATTTCCATTCCCTAGCTAAATATCAGAAGTGGCTCTCAAAGAGAGGCATCTGGGGAAGGTGGTCTCTGAAAAGGGGGTCCAGCAGAGGTTGTAGCTCCATATATAAGTAGTGAGAACATGGTAGCAGCCACTGAGGTTTTGTTGCTCAGGTACCCACTCACTATCCACACCTGTAGGATTGCATGGTTCCTCTTCCCAAGGACAGAAGAGGGCTCAAAGTGTTGGGTGGAAGCTATGAAATTAATTAAGCCATTAAAACCAATTTCCCATGGTCATTTTGAGGTCTAGAATACAGTTTTGTTCTACTAAGTCTCTGAAAGACATGTCCCTATTTTGTGTAGCTACTACTTGTAACTAATCCAGGGAGTAACAGTAACAAATAAGGTTTGTTCATCCCAACCATGTAGGAATTCCTGTTCCTGTTGCAAAACTAATTTCAAACTCATGCCCCCTATTAAAAAATGTTTTTGTGGTTGTTTTCTTTCCCCCTTCCCCACTCTTTTACCTTCATTTGTCTGGACACAGACAGAAACCTCCTGGGGAAAAATGATCACTTACTAAGTGCTTGTGTGGTGCCAAAACAATACAGTCATAGCTGAGACATTCTGATGCTAGAGTGCAGGAAACAATCCTCGTCCAAGACTTTATCTCTGAAAAATCACTGTTTCTTTAAAACAGAAGTTCTCTTTCCCTTAGTGCCTGTCTGCTGAGGGATGATAATGCAAGGTTGGAAACTGAGCTATCATCAAATGACTAAAATAATTCCTATGAATTCTTAATTCCATGTGATTGCTTCAAATTTCCCAAGGAAATACTACTGCCTTTTTGTTACCTTATCTGGTATACTACATGATATACAGGGCAAGCAGGCAATTACTACTGTAATGAGTTACCCTGGATACTGACTGGAAATGTCAACAGAAACAAACTGCACTGAAAAACAGGAATGCGTATCCCTGCATTTGTGCAGGAGATGTGTGCCTCTCCTCAGGAGAAAAACCAAGGACTGAAATCTACTGGTTTTTTTCCTGGTTATCTGCTAAGTGACCAAGATGTGAGTAATGAAGGAAAGAAAACTCTGTAAGTTAGCATTTTAACTACTTGTGACCATCAATAAGAAATATGACAGCTGAAAAGAAACATTACTGAATAAAATCAAGCAAGGAACCAAAACCTTAAGCTCACTTCCCCACTTCTTTCATTTAAGTTTCTCACAAGTCAGCCCCTCCTGTCTAGTTTCTCTGGATCCGGAAGGTATTTTCCAATTATGGAATAGTCTGGGATCAGAATAAAAATGAATTGGGGATATACATCCATCATGGTAACAGGAGGGATTAGATTTTGCAGGCAGCAAGAACTGCGGGGGCCAGTACAGAAGACACTGTTTCCTGACAAGCCCAGAGAAAGTAAAATAGGACAATACAGGTTCATTAGCACAGGAAACTTGCCTTACACTGGGACTTGCTGCTTCTAACTACAGGACAAGGAACGAGAGCCAGTGACAAGAACAAGCTGCTTGGTAAACACTCTATTTATAACAGGTTCCCATTGCACCATGTAACATGCCAGGCCTGATTTTTTCTGTGGTCCCACCCTGTTTTCTTTCCTGTATCTGCTAGTTCAACATGGTATTCAGCTGAAATCGCAGCAAAATTACTCAGTGCTACAAGCTGAACATCACTCTTCTGCTGCTCTGTACTGAGTTTCAGGTACATTATTCCCCTATATCCTTCTTGCTCCTTGAACATTTCCTTGCTTTAGGTTGTTCCTCTCCCACCCCACACCAGCTTTTTTCATCAGTGTGCATAGAGAAACATCTTCTATTGCCCTTACTTGTTGAATTTGTTGGAGAGCTCATGGGAAGGTCTGCAATAAAACAGAAGGAACATGTTTGTTAGTATATCTGTTTTAGCTGTCCAGAGTTTTCACATCATGCAAACTGGCAGACTCCAGCAACACGCTCAGTAACCCCACAAGAAATTCTGCCCCAGAAGCGACATGCTAACACTGCTCCCAAGCCCAGAAAGTCTGAGCTGTAAAAGTCTCCAGACATCCCTTACAGATGGGAGCAGAATCCAAAGCCCAGCCCATGCTAGGTTGTCATTCTGCTCAAGTGAAGACTATCCTGAATTAATTGATACAGTCTCCTTAAAAACTCCTCCTTCCAAAATCAAAGAAGTGCCTGGGAGTGAATAGCTGACATTTAACTGACAAGTAAGTGTTTTAATAAAAGAAATTAATTGAGACACATCTTCAAGAGTCACAGAACACTTTAAAAAGAAATCTTTGTTTATTCTCTTGGTGCTTTTGGCTAGCAGACTGCCAAGCAGCAGGAGTAAGAGGCACTGGTAATGAGGAAGAAATCAGCCTTACAGAGCACTGGGCACAATGCTTACTGGCTCAATACTGTCAGCTTCCCCCAGTTGTTTTGGTGCACAATACATATTTTTTTTTGTTAGCATGCTGCTGTTCCTGTCTAGATCGTAGCAGGCTTGGAAATTAGGGTGGCTGTGTCCTCTGTGTCCCAGCTGTGCCAGGGTGGGGGATCACAGAAGGCAGCTGTAACTCCAGGCAGGCATTGAGCCTGTCCCCTGACTGCCCAGGTTGCACTGCCCCTCTAAACCAGTTTCCTCAGGGAGCACAAATCCACCCTTATACCCTCATTACACTTTCTGTGCTGTGGACTGATGCTTTGCACAAAGACAGCTCCTACCAACAGAGCTGTAACAACCATTATTCTATTGCTGTGAACATACTCTTTGAAAACCAGAAGGCTGCTCTTGTTTTTCCTTCTCTCTACACCCAATTAAAACCATGGATCACTTCAGCCACTGGGGTGCAAATAATTGCTTTTGCTAATGGTACATGTGACAAAACTTTAACTGCATTTTAATCACAAACATTCATGAAAAGTATGTTTAGGTTGAAAAGTTAAGTACTTAAAAGTCAGCAGTAAGAGCTCTTCTTGAACATACTAAATATTTGCAATGCTAAGTATCCTGAATATATACAATTACCTCACTCTGGCTTCCTAGAATGCAGAGGAGACTGTTTTCCTAAGCTTTTTGTTGTCTCATCAATCCATCTGCAAACAGCAATATCACTGTGCTCTAAGAAGATCTCTGTGATGAATCATTAGGCAATGTTTATAGCATGTTTGGGCAACATTACCAACAAAACCAAGCAAAAGCTTTCAGGAAGTTAATTAATCACTTGTCAAAGGAGCAACACAGAGTACAGAATGCAGCAGGACATCTACTTGGAGGTAGGTGTGTTTCCATAAGGAAACATCCAAATATGATATGATTGCTTATTACCAGAATACTGCCTTTCCTTCAGCCAATAAGGTGTGGGATGCCATGATAAAAATACCATGTGATCACACAGCCTGTGGGCAAACCAGCAAGCTGTAAGGCCCTGTGTGTGCATATTCTCAGAGAAATAAGACTTTGTCAAGTCTTACAAATAGGTCACTTCTCTATGAAGTGACTTTGAACCTTGTGTCTCAAGTCCGTGGAACTTCCCTTTGAAAGAGCTCCAACATTACAACATAATCATACATTTTCCCTTACATTCACTCTTGCAAACGAGGTGAAGCACCTTGGCTCAAATTAAAACAAAAAAATAAATAGAAAAAGCATATGAACCTCAAGACTGATACCCAAGTTCACCCCAAAGACTTAATGGCTTGTCAAACTGAATGCAGGTGACATAAGGCTCTGCAAACAGGAAGAGCTGGGGGACATGTGCTTCAGTACCCACTGGCACAACCAAAAGCCACGCAGCTGTCCTAGCCAGACCTTGCCCCTTCAATAAACCCAGACAGCAGAAATTATCCCAGAGAGGAAACAGCCACCTGCCCTCTCTTTCTGGGCCTCTGTCATTTTTTAACAACTGCACACACCTACACACAATAAAACTACCGGCATCTTTCCAAAAGGTATCTCACCCAGGTTTTGCTAGAGCATGAAAAATTAAATCGGAAAAATCTGGTGCCTTCCTCTCTCTCCCTCTCTCCAGTATGCAAGCAAGGCACCAGTTCACCCTCTGTTCAGAGATTGCTCAGTCCTGCCACGCAAACAAAGCTGTGCTTGTTGGAGTGATACAGCAGGTGCTTTCAGTTTGCATTTTCTAAATAACCATCCAGTGCCCTTTTTGGTGTGGGCTCACATGCCGCTGTCCTCCAGAAAGAGAAGGACAGAAGGAAAAGCAGCATTTCACTTGGTAACAGTTACTGGAGTTGCTCTAGCTGCCTGTACAGAGCTTGCTACCTCCTTTAGGGCTGCAAGCAAGATGCTCTGCATAAATAATCTGGGAAGATTTCCAGATTCATCATGAAAAGTGAGGTGTGCAACACCGGCTGTGCTGGGTTCCTCCTTGTGCAGTAAGGAGGACAAGGATAAAAAATTTGGCACATGACCATGGCTTGATTTGAAATTACGTGCCTGAGTCAGTTCAGCACTGGTGAGAAGCTTGACAGATGGAGAAAGAGACCAATAACTAAACTCTCCCCACTCTGTTCTCCAACAAGCGCTACCTAAGCAGCCTGGATACCCTGCAGTTTGCTACTTCTGTTTTTTGGAGTGCAGCCACATCCAACTGTGTTCACTGGCAAAAC
Organism: Drymodes brunneopygia; assembly: GCA_013400955.1. Taxonomy (NCBI): domain Eukaryota; kingdom Metazoa; phylum Chordata; class Aves; order Passeriformes; family Petroicidae; genus Drymodes; species Drymodes brunneopygia. The sequence goes on along the minus strand of VZTZ01022431.1, from coordinate 271,104 downwards.
AAACGAATAAATTTGGCTGATTACTCAGAGGGGATACCACAATATAAATCAAGGCAAAATTAAAATCTTGAAAAAGCCTTTTCTTGCCTTGACCACACCATAGATCTGTAATAGTGTTAACTGGAGACTTCCTATATTTTCCATCTCCCAGAAATGTCTATTTTTGTGTCTCTCTCTTTGTGAAGGAGCTTAAGATATGGTGGGTAATTTTTATCTAATATCACTATCGAGAGTTCTTACAGTTTGTGTAGAGAAAGAGTCAAACCCTACTAGTCTTACTCATAAAAATTTTTCTTAGGGAGATGCCTCCTGTGAATCAAGTGAGTAGGATTTATAATTGGAGGAGTGCAATAAAGATATCAATAGATGAAGCTAGTTGATTCATCTGACAGTTTATTATAATAGATCATTTAATCTTACCACCCTGCTGGGTGAACTTAAGCTCATACTGCTTTATGGATTTTTTCGTTGTTTAGACCACAGAACAAAAAGCCACAATACTTGCAGTTTCTCAGATGTATTTAGACTCTAATCTCCAATTTTTCATTAATTAAACAAAAAAAGAAAATTAAGTATCAGCAAGCAATCCTCTGTGGAGGTGGAGAAGGAGTGGGAGGTATATTACACATGCCAGCCAAAGTTAAAGAAGTGCATGTGTCAATGGCACGCATGCAGGTTGCTCTCTTAGCTAAAAACAGTCCTGATTGCCTCCCCTAGCCTGGGTGAGCACTATGCAGCACCTCCTCTGTGGCTGGTGCTTTCAACCTCCTTTAATACAGCACTGCTGTTCTCTGATGCTCCTACACATTCTTTCCCAGGCTCCCCCACTCATCTCAGTCGCTCTCCAGCTCTCTGTAGCACTCCTCCCACACCCTGATCTTTTGATACAGCTGATTGGAAATTTCTCTGCAAAATGTGCTTTCTTCTTTTTCTGCATCAAGAAGGGAAACTTTCACCAAAATGGCATTCTTTTAAAAATGGAAAATGGTCTCAAAACTAAACATATTTAGCCAGCTGGATTATTTTGGTTGGGCATACCAAATAGAAATGTTCTGGTTTGGATCAATTTCATATTAATTTGTCTTCCTCTGAGCTCCCCCGCAAGAAGATATGGCTCAGATACCTTCAGCTTGCAAGCTATGCTGTCCCCCACGGGCTGCAGCCTTGGCACATACCAGCCTCTGCTTTGGTGAACAAAAGGCATCCAGTCTCTACATAAGCCCTTGAATGTGAAATTCTGGAGATCTAGGAGTAAATAATCTAATGGTAGTAAGAGAGGTGGCATTTCCTCTGGTCTCATCACAGCATGAAACAATTGGCTTCACACTTGCATCGCCCTGAAGTTATTAGGGGTCAGCATATGGCTTCCCCTGGGCCTGAGCAATTGCACATAGAAGAAGAATCTGTTTAGAAGGAACCAAACCATTTTTTCTTTAAGCCTTTAACACATACAGAGAATAAGGGAATGAGGGTGGTCTAAGGTGCAACCATTTGGGATAAGCTACCTACCACATCAGGGTGAGAAAGGAGATTTCTTGCATGTACGAGCTTCAAGAAAGCAGCAAGGAGCTGCTGCTGTGAGGAGACAGCAAAGGTGATAAGTGTGGAAATCCTGGTGTGGGCAGAAGTGATTTTGAAAGGGCAGTTTTATGGGAACTCAGAGCACTGGCTATGCCAATGATACCTAGACTGACTTCCCCTGGATAGATGGGTTCTTTCTGTCTCAGCCAGGCAATTATAGTTCTGGCATCTCGGGTAGTCTCTGAGCTCGAGAAGATTTATTGCTTTTGCAGCAGAGCGAGCTGAGTAAGATGATGACTTTCGCAAACAGACCCCAAGAAGGTTGTAAAACTTTCTTGACAATTTTTAAATGTAAAATGTCATTGTATACACAGCATAATAGGTAATTCAATAGACATGATGCATAGTCAGATATGCATTACAATTTAATATTAACCTGGAGAATTTACCTGTGTGAGAGACCTTCTAATTAAAAATGTGGTAATTTACTGTTTCATTGCAGTATGGCAATGGTGAGTTTTCCATACTCTGCCTATATTTGCCAAAAGACATGAAACCTAACAGGAAAGTCAAGTAACCGCAAGTCACAGTACATGCATTATGGGGAATGGGCTTATTGAAAAAATTGCAAAGAATTCTCTCTGAATCAGTGGCCTTGAGTTGACTTTAACTTCCTTAAAATGCTTATAATCTTTTTGCATGCTTCTAAGCATTTCAATGCATACTGAGCATATGACATTGCTCCACTTTTATATCCAATCCTATCCTTTATGAGGAAAAATCACAGTACTCACACGTGCTTATCTCCCACAAACACAATCCAGGGGCTGTAAAAAGAGTCTTGTATCCCTTGGGGGATGTTAAACATTACTATTAATAATAGGGATATGCAAACAAAGACAGTGTCCTTGTTGGATTTACGTGCATGTAGCTAAGAATAAGAACTAAATGAAGTGAAGGCCCAAGAGACCTTAAGGAAACCTGAATAAGAGGTTCTTCAAAACCTAGGAAAGCTAAGCCAGCTGGAAGCATAACAAATGATCATTCAGATGACCAGGCATCTGCATTCAGCACAGCATTTCTTAGTGAATACATACATCAAAACATACCCAGAAAAACAACAAAACTAGACTGGAGTTGGGAAGAGTTGATATATTTTTGACCTTGCAGGCATCCATGTTGTACTTTGAACAACATCATTTCATTGATAATATGCATTAAATTTCTCTCCAGATTTTTTAACAACTGCAAAAATTATAGCTGTTTTCTCCTTTGTCTCCTCTGCCTTGCAGCCAGGGAATTTATCTTGATGACCTCCTCTGACAGTCAATGCTACACAATGACCTCACACAGCATATATGAAGATTACTATTATCACTTGAAATTTATATCCTCCAGTAATGACACCATGTATCTCAACTGATTGTTTGGAAGTTCATGCATCACTCAACACAACTTCAGGGCTAGATGACATGGACACGGCGTACCTTGCATGAATAAGGAGATGTGGTCCCCATTCCAGAGCAATGCACAGAAAATGAAGAAAAGACTCAAAATTATTTGCATCCTTTTAACTGCTTGTACAGAGAAAGAAAGTGTATGTTTTCAAGACTTACCTGAAGTTCCAGAAGCAGAAGTGTTTCTTTCTGGAGAGACCGTAGAAGAAAAAGACTGTCCTACAGTAGAGGAAGCATCCAAACTCACATTTTGTGCCAACTGTGTTCCACTTGCTTGTGTAGCTGGAAATGAGAGAGATGTTCAGCTAAGATGCATCTGCACAGGTTAGATCCTGGACCATCCCTCAGACAATTGCTCTATCATAGAAAAGACTTAAGGTAAGAAAGCACTGTATCTTCTGGTAACTGCCTCTCAAGGAACAAACCATTCCATGGAATTGTTACTACTGGCATAGCCGAGGCATCTTCAAAGCACATTGCAGCAAGAGAAACAGCCTCATATCTGTGCCAGAAGACAACCCAGAGCTCTGAACTGGGAGCCTAGAATAGTCAGAGAGTGTTGCAACATGAGCAGAAGAGAGAAGCTCAACTTACTGCCCCTCTGTATTTTCCCTCATTTTAAAAATCAATCAATCAATCAGTCAATCAAGCTTCAGTTACAACTGTCACATAATGTGATATTGTATAAAGTTTAAGGATTGCAATTAAGAAAAGAGTTAATTATTTCACTCTGTGCTCTTAAGGCCTAGGAAATAACATACCCCTGAATACAAATGCATGAAAAAGAAATGGTCTGATTTCTGTTCTCCCTCAGTCAACAGGAGATCCAGGCTATTGTGTCACAAAATTTGCAGCCTAAGGTGAGGCCAAGACAATGGTGCAGGGCAGGACCTGAGCCCGTGGAAAGGAAGGTCACTGAACGACCAGAAATAATTCAAGATTTTCCAGCATTGCCCATAATTCCTACGTCTGTACTCAAACCTCAGAATAACAACAGGCAAGACAGTGTCTACTGAATAAAACATAGAGGTGCCCAAGAGTAACCTTATACTTCCTGTCTGATACAAATCAGGGAGGCGACTAAGCTGAAAACTGTTTTCAGTGCCTCTTCATATGAATTTTAAACACTGGAACTAAAACAACTTTAAGGCATGTTTCAGTCAGCAAGCAATATCACACACGTGCAATATGTAAATCTTGAGGAATGCTTCGTCACACACTTTATCTAGAAACTGATTACCAGTTTGGTCTGCCAAAGAACCCAAAGCTCCCTGTTCTACCACTACACACCTTTAACTTGGCCCTTCCCTCCCCCTCTTGTTCATTCAGTGCAGTACCTTAGAAAGGCAAGCTTCAAAAATCAATAAGCTAAGAAAGAGGGAGCTGAAGCTGCTGGAGTCAAGGGATTCATATAACTTTGGAAACTGAGAGAAGCTGGGCAGCCAGGGATGGTGTCTTTCAAGGCTGAGGCATGAAAATTATGCAAAACAGGCTTAGGTGCCTAAACTTTCACTGGGATTCTAGTGATGAGAAGCAGAATTTCATGTCAGCTTCCTTCAGAAACATCAGCATTGTACCCCTTCAATATGCAAGTCTAACCTGCAGTAGAGATGAGTGTAAAAAGCCCCTCTACCTCATTTTTTACTATGGTATAGTGCAAGGATCTGAGAATGTTAACAATTCCTACATTCTCTTCATGGAAGCTTTGAATGAATCTTTAAAAGCAAACTTTTCCCACATTTGATTCTTATTATTGTGTCTTCAGACTCAAATTTTACATGTTGAATTTTAATCTGAGATCAATTTTTAAAAAAGGAAAAAACACCTGAGGTACCTCCCTCTCCCTATAAGCTGCACAGGCTTGTAGCAGTACCAGCAACCATCTTGTGGCTCCCTTGTCATAGGTTGGTAAAGGATTGCACGGGAAAATGATAAAATAAATGATGATAAAGTCAGAATAACAGTAAGCCTTCACGTGCAGAGACACTTGAACACAAACATGCTTTGTGAGCACTGCAAAACAATCAGATGTGTGGGAGAGAGGAGGGGGGAGGCTGCCAGTTACCCTGCAACCCCACAGAGGGCTGTTTTCCCATGGGGATCACTCGTTCCACGCATCCTATCAGTCCTGGCAGCAACCCAGCCTCGGGTGCTACTCTTGTGTTTGGGAGCTGTGAGAACAGATTGTTCTCAGGAACACGGGCTATGCGCTGGATTTGCCTTGGCACGGGATCGGGAGGGGAGGGATGATGGCATTTCCCTTTTATCCATTTTTTTATTCAGCCTGGGTGAGATTCTCCCAGTGACCCAGGTAGCACCAGGTATGTCTTACACCTTTACCTAGGGCTTGGCATGAAGCTGGTTGCATTTATTTCATCAGACTGCAGAACAAGCTCAGTGCTCCCGGTGTCAAGGGGTAAAGTAGATATGCTACAGGGCAAAAATCCGTGTGCCAGTTTTCACCACTTCCAAGACAAAAAATGCAAACTGGTGGGTAAGGTTCCCTTAATTCCACTGCAAGATTAAATCCTAGCAACCCAATTCTCTGCTGACTCGTGGCTTTGAAGCAGCTTTTAAGCAGCATCCAAGCCTCACGCCTAATGCACAGCACATTTAGCAGAAGAGACAGCCTCTGCACCAAAAACCCGTGCGAACGGAAGCGTCCATACCCAGCCACCGCTCATGCACTCAACAGCACAGAACTCCTGCTAGAGATCTATTTGCCTTTTCGGTAAATCCCTCAGCTCCTATCTACGCGAGCTTTTACTCGGTCCCGGCGGCAGGAGACAGCGCAAGCCCTCGCTGCAGTGCCCGAGCCCCGCGCGGGAGCGGGCGGGGGCTGCGCGGGCGCGGTGACTCAGCGCTGCCATCCCCGCTGACACATCGCTGCAGTGATCCATCACGCCTCGCCTCTGCCAGCTGCAGCACACACTCCTGCCTGCTGCCAGGGGGAGGCCTGCCCTTGCAGAAAAGCAGCGCAGCGCACAAGGGTGGCGGCTGCTGCTGCTGCTGCGAAAGCGCTCGCATCATCGGTTCATGGGTTTGTTGTCAACAGCTGATTATGAATAAAAATGGTAAAGCCGTACAGAGTGTAAAATAGCTGTCCGAATGGGGATGATGGCTGCGGCAGCAGAACTTTCTGGTGGTGATGCAGCTCTCCCTGCTGATATTTTGATAAGATAAATGACAGTGTGTTAACACGTATTTGGCAAAGGGATAATCAACAACAGGGAGCCTGAAGCTGCTTTGCAAAGCTGCTGTCTGAGCTTCAGGAATTTCCTTGCTCTCTGTGCTTTGAAAACCCTTCATTTTCTCTAACCAGCTGAAATTCAGCACATATCCTCACTTGATCTTAGCATGGTTTTCTATTTAACCTACATATAACCCACATATATTTTGGCATTTCCCAGGAGTACTTTAAATTTTCTTTACAGTAACCTGCTACCTAATTAGTTTTGACATTGTAAGATGCTTCAAGTAACCCACAAATACTCTGCATATATTCTGTGCTCTGCAAAGAATCTCTACACATCTCTATGTGTGTTGAAACCTTTCTTGGCCAATAAATCAATCAAGGAAACACTTTTAAGGTGCAAAACGGACTCCACCCAAACCATGTTAAAATACCAGCACAAAAGCTTTGTTAGATGGAAGACTAAAGCTTTTCCCTTGAGCTCATATTTATAGCATTAACACACATACAGGTCTTGTCCCCATAATCAGTAGCCTGAAAAGTCATTTGCATTGATGAGTGCACGAAAGCTTTGAAAAATCCCATTGTAGCAATCCCAATGACATTTTTGGCCATTCAGAGCAATGAAAATTGGCTAGGGAGGTAACAAACAGATCTCAGTTTTAATGTTTGCATCCACAGTTGATTGCATCTGCTGTCTGCAGCTTTGTTTTCTGGTAAGCAAAACCCCGAAGTATTTTAAAATACATATTTTAAAACTTCTCTCTGCATAAAATGTCTCAGCAGCCAACCATACTCAGTGTTTACCTATAGCATGTGCTAACAACCTGAGGAAAATTGAGCAATACCTGTTACAATAATGCTTTTCTGGTAGTGTTCCTGAAGTAAAACCTCCTTTTTAATTACCAGTAGTTTGATTAAAAAAAATCCTCCACTGTTTCCCTTTGTCACTTTTTAATATTTAATATACCACTGCACCATAATGTATCATCCTCCAGGAGAGTGGCATGAGAGAACTCATAAACACAACAGCCAAAAATCCACTCTTACTTGTCACATAACACCTTGAATACTGATCTTACATAAGATGTTTGCTCCATATCCAAGGGAGGAAGAACAGAAATTTTTGTTGCATTTCATTTCTTATTCTCTTTGATAACTTCAAGTGTCCCAGGATATGAAATCCTGATTTCAGATGCAATTTTCTATGGTGTGACACCATATAAATTCTTGTTTTAAGGCCCTGAACTGCACAAGCAAGGTCACTGACTAAATGTGAACTCTTGGATTTGACACTTTATATTAATAAATAAGAAGGCTAAGGAGACCAGTCTAATGTTGACTTCTAATACAATGAACAGGGCAGGGAAGGCAAGAAAGAGAGATTGCATTTATGGCCTGCAGAGAAAAAGAACAGCGAAGTCTTGAGAAAAAATAAAGGACAAAGATGTTTGCATGATTTCAGTGTATGGAGCACTGGGGGCTTTTCCTGAATCTATAATAAAAGGTGACAGCAGCCACAGAAATTGGAGCAGAGACAGGAAGCCCTGTCAAATCTTAGCTGTGTGAATGCAAGCATTTGCTGAAGATTTTAGCAGGAATTGAAGCAGAGAAAGGGATGACTTCCACTACAAAACGACAGAGGTGCCTGCTTTTTATTAAAAATCAGGTGCAGCAAAAGCAAATTTTGAAGTGTCATAAAGGCACCATCAATTTCTGCCTCATTTTTAAACAGCCAGTACAAAAACGGGGAGAAACGAGTGCTAATGAAAAAGCAAAAGCAGCCAGCTTCCCTCTCCTGTCCGTTTTGAGAACAGGAGTGTCGCTGTGCCTGCGCTGGCTTCAGGGAGTGCAGCGCACGCAGCCCGGTGCTGCTGCCGGGGGTGCTGCAGGGGCTGAGAGGATGCGGTGGGGCCAGGCATACCCTGCTGTGCCCGTGCTGGGCTGGGAACGCAGGGATGGCTACAGCCAGCTGCTGGATGGTGGCCGAGGGGTCCGAGGGTTTTCTGCAAGGCTGGTCACACACACACACACACAGCCCGGGTGCCACGCCCTGTCCCAACACCAACACCTCGCTCCCCATCCCACTCCTTTGTGCTAAAGCCAAGGCTATGATTTTCTGGAAATGTAGACCAGAATTTTGTCTTAAAAACCCACTAGATTTGGTTTTCACACACAAATATTTCCAAGTACTACTTTTGCATTAAAAGATGATACATGCAGGGCATTTCCAATGTCCTGGACTCGCTGTCCTAGTTTTCCTTCTTACAAAGGGGATTTAAAGACAGGTAAGCCCTGTTTTTAGGTTAATTTACCAAGCATATTTTTATTACAAGTTTGAGGGGGCGGGGGGGTAAGCTGAAATGAGGAGTTTTAAAACCAAATCAACAACACAAGCAGCTAGGGACTGAACTCTAGCCGGTGGGAAGAGAATGAGAGAAGACTGGAAAGGAAGCAGGCTGCTGAAAGCTTCTTGCCCAGGCCCCCCACACCTCCAGCACCAGTTTTTCAGCAGAGCAGTGGCTGGAGCTAAGCTGCACTGGCAGGCATGCCTTTCCTCATTAGCTCTCCTTCCCTGCCAGGAGCTCTACCTGTCACCAAGGTTTAGTTCCAGGTGGCTGTGCTGCTCCGGTAGCCACAAGCCAGGAGCATCTGCCAAACTGAAAGGAGCAGGAATCATATCCGTAATGCAGCGTGCCATGCTGCGGGCTTCTCACTGGCCTGCAGTGCCACAGTTGCAAGTTTTAAGAGATTCTTTGGGGCCTTTGGCATCACTTTGAGCAGCCTTTGTGTTGGCCAGGCTGTGTGTATTCTGTGACTCATTGACACTGGCATCTAAAAGCCAAGGCAAAACCCCGAAGATTTCGGGCTGACAATGAGACCACTCCTCCCACAACGCACAGCGGGAAAGCTGCATCAGCAGAGATGAAGTCATGAAGTGAAAGGGGAATGGCTCTCCAGGAAGCTCAGGAGGCTTGGGTCCATAAGGGGAGGCTTTAAAGGAAAATTTGCACAAAAAAGCATACAGACTGCTTCACAGGAGTACCTTTTCAGGCAAATAAGCCAAGGGAAGAGAAGTCACATTCCAATAATTTGTCACTGTTCAATATGCTGTAAACATCTATTCTGAGAGCATTGGCACACTACTGACTGCTGAGGTAAATATCTGGAGTATTTATTTTTAATTTTTTAGTCAATTAAATATAAAAAATGAAGTGTTTCAAAGCTCTGGTTCATCAAAAGACTGGAGCAAACATTTACAGTGCACATCGTAGACAAACAAGGGAGACTGAATTTCATCTTAAGTTTACTGATTTCCTTTGGGATGTTATTACACTTTTTAAAACTAACCCAACTACTTGCTGGTTATGTGGGTTTGATTTTTTGTTTGGGTTTTTTGTGTTTTTTTTTGTTTGGGGTTTTTTGTTTGGTTGGTTTTATGTGGTTTTTTAATTTTTATTTTTTTCTAAAGTCCAATCTGATATTTCAGGTCAACACACATGTTATTCTGAAGATTTATGGGAAATAAAAGTATCTCCTTAGATTGATGCAGAGTAATTAGTACCACCTCTCTTTCAATACATGACTCACAATAATATGAAACATAATAAGCTTAGTATTGTAACACACAGAAAAATAAGAAACAAAGGGGCATTGTTCTGACACCATTCTGATCACATAGAATAATTAATTTTTTATTCCATACTTATTGAAAAAAAACCAAACAAAGAAGAAGGTAAAAAATTAAAACCCTTCCAAGTACATCTCTCCCAATTACAGTGAGATTAAAATCCTATATAATGGTTTCAGATCACCTCCATTACAAATTAAAGGTGTAATATTCTTTGTGGAGGATTTTAGGACAAGCAACATTAAAGATATATAATACGGTAGGATGAGTAGCTCTGCTTCTCCTAACCACCAAATCCAAATCACCAAACTACTCTTTTTGACCTCCTTTTACTGTTTCACTGTTTTACAGAAATGTAGCATAGAATGGATCAGAAATGACTCAACGAAATCATCACTTACTGTGTGTTGTGCTGAGATTTGTACTTGCTGCTGAAGTCACTGCTGGTGGTTGTTTTGTTGTACCTTGTGTTGTTTGTGGTGCAGTACTAGGTGAAGAAGTCGTGGGGCCTAACGGGAAAGACATTCAATTTATTTCCTCAATTTTGTAAACACACATAAAACACACCTACTGCCCTGCTTGCAGACTAATTTTACATTAGCAAAAGGATATTTAATTGAAATTCAAGACCAACAGGGACAGGGCCCCATTGACTGCAGGGAAAGCCACTCCCTGTCCCATAGGTGGATCATCCCGCTGTAGACAAGCCTGTGATAATGCAGTTGGAAGGCGTAGCTTGGAGCTTTTTTAAAGCCTGACCAGAAGGAAGCTCCTGCACACACCTGAAAGGTTTCACCAAAGAGTACACTGTGTGTAAAACAAATTCCAAAACCAAGAGGTACTGCTGCTTAATTTCCTCAATGACCACTAGAACAGTATCAATTAACTTGGAGATTTTCACTTACTGCTTGTGACGATTTCATTTGTAACTTTCACTGTAGCTGTTGTCAGCACTGGCATTGCCAATGTCGGTGTTTGTGAAGATTTTGTAGTCACAGTTTCCTCTGCTGCAAGAAAGGCATTCACATTATTATGGATTTATTTTATCATGCCTAAATAAACATCACATTCCTCTAGCTGTGTTCTCTTACCAAGGCAGTGAATTTCTGTTTGAAGGCTGGCCCTCACTGAGCTTTATTACCCACACATTTTGAAAGAGGATTCAAAGTGCCTGTGTTTGGTTTCAGAGGGGAGTTTTGGCCTGTGAACAATCTGCAATTGCCTACTGAAAGGTAGCAACAATACCTTCCAGCCAGCCCCTAAAGGAGAGGCACATGATCTTTGGGGGTTATACAGAGGTGCTTGGCTTGACTTCCAAGGGAAGAAGTGATGGAAACAGAGCCTGGTGTGGATGTATGGGTTCACTGTGCTGCTGGACTGCCCCTTCTGAGCAGCACTTTGCTGCATACCTTTTTAGCAGGAGGAGGGATGTAAATCTCCATAAAGAAGTGAGTGACACATGGGGACACAGCTTATAGATCACAGGTACAGAGCTGAAGGGGAACAGACTCCATTAATCTTTGGACAGTTTTTCCCCATGCCTGCCCCCACCTTGAGACACATTTAAGTCTTCTTCATTGGCCAGCTTTCCTAGATCTTCTTCCTCTGCACCCAGATTTCTGGGGAAAAAGGAGCACCCAGCAGGCCCTCCTCTTTGGAGTATAGTAAAGCTTAGGATATTGGATATTGTGAATGATATGGACAGTATTCTCTAGTAAAGGATATTCCCTGGGGTGAACTCGGTGCCCTTTGTAAGGTGACTCCTACTTCTGTCCTCAAGAAGAGTGAGACCTGGAGGCTAAGAGGAGGGGAAAGAGCTCCTGCAGGCAGCAGGGGTCCCTTCCCAGCCACTGCTGGTATGGAAAGATGGGAGCAGGGTTGCCCAAACATCACTAATGCAATAGCAAGGTTGAAATCACCTTGTCTTGCTGTCCATGGATGGCACTGCCATGTACTCCTGGCACTTGCTCAAAGAAATGGACTCACCAAATTACAGCCAGGGAATCTGGACTAAAAAACCTCATAACTAATAAATTTAAAAGTCCAGCTTTCAATTCTATGATCTAATGCAAACAGGAAGTGCTACTGTCATTTACAGAGGCTCATTTAAATACCTGACAACTACTACCTTTACCTACCTGCTACCTGTTCCAGCATTTTTAATGAATGGCATCCATGAAAGAATAGGAATAAATCATTACCTGCCATGTAATTTTCTCTCATATGATTTAAGTACTTCTAAATGCAACCTTCACACTGGAACTTTTGAAATATAACTCATACTTTCTCTCTACTCTCAGTTTTTTGGCTGTTCACCTAGAACAGGAATGCCTCAAGTAATGGGCCTCCTTGTTCCACATTCACAAATTGCTTTAATCTCATACTGGCTTTCTAATGCTTTTCTCATAGTGGCATGAATATCAACACTGCTTTTCCTTCCATGAAAAAAAGCTGCAAGAAAAATTTCAGTGAAACATTCAAAGAGTTAATTCACTGTGAGGTGCTGGGCATTAATTAAGTGTCTTTTGAACAGACATAAACATCAGAGTTTTTGAGACCTGCAACACAATTTGAATAAGTCTGATTCTTCTGCTGTAACAAAGATATATGCGTATTTCACCTGGTTGCATCTTATCCACCCCCATTACTAGCACTGCAAGTGTTTACTTCATAATCAGTGCTTTCCGCTCCACAGCAGACTCATTAGTACCCCTAGTTATCAAAAAATAGAATACTGTGTCCATGTTTTCTTCTCTCACATGTATAACTTATCAAATGCATCAATCTTCAATACTCAGACTAATAAAGGAGTTCACATGGTTGAAATATGGTCAATATTGATTTTTCATACGTTTTCATAACAAAGCTGTACAACAAAGAGAACTGAATGTGGCAGTTGAAGATGTAGACCAGAATCACAGACTTTTAACATCTGAAGTAGGTATTTTCTCTGTTAAGTCTTCTTGAACTGTGAGTCTTTGGTAATTTATTAATCTCTGATCTCACTTGAACCACTCCTTGAGAGGATAGGAACTCACAGAACCTTTTTCACCTGAAACAAAAAGTGTAGCCTGATCAAATTACCAGTCTCCATACTAAGATAGTTCAATTTTTTCTTTGCAGCAGAGTTTCATAAGAGATTCAGGTTAAATATATTGCTCTATGATCACCCTGTATGAAATAATTCACCTGATTTATCCCAGAAGTTGGAAAAGCTGAAAGCTAGAAAGACAACAGGATCTTCAGAACACCAGGTAACAGCAAATTGAAACCCTTACCAGCTTTCGATGTTCCTGCAGGAGTGGTTGCATGGACAGAAGTGGTCTGAATGTCATCCTCTGAAAGAAACATAGAAAGAATCATAATCACTTCTGCACCTTCCAGATCTATTTAGCACTACATAGTCATAATAGAGAGCAGCACGGACCTTCCTGGGAAATCAAGTTCAGAAGCTTATTAGCAGAAACAACCAAATCATACAACTCTGCTAACAACATTTTCAAGCTATGTCCTATATCTCTTCATTTGGCCCTGACTGCTGGAATGGGGAGCATCTGCTGCAGCCTTCCACCTTGGACTGCATGTTGTTTTCCCACTGGTGTCCCCCAGACTAGTTGGGAGGGGGGAAATAGACCCAATTAAAGGTGTTTTCGCTCTCTCCTCTTCTCCTTGAATAACAACCACAGCTGCTCTGAGTCTTCAGGGTGGGGATTAACTAAAATAACAGGCTACAGGAGTAAGCAGCCCTTCTCCTGTGTTGATGTAAGGAAACTGTGCTAGCTCCCTGGCTAAGCACTTCAGGAGGGCTTTTCAGCATCACCCTGATCCCTAAACATGAGAGGAAGAGGAGAATTCACAGAACATGGCTCGAGAAGCACCACAGTGAGTAATGACTGACTTTCCCCATTGCTCTCAATGCAGTGTGCTTCAGCTAGTGGGATTTTACTGCCATAAATGATGCCAGTCTTAAAAGGTCATTAGTAGGTGGCTCTTCGATATTACAAAACAAATAAATAATTCAAAAAAGAAACTTCAACAAACAAAAATTAAAATAATTTCTGTGTCTTCTTACTGTGCTGCAAAGTTGTAACAGCATAACTTAAAAATTGTTTTGGCTTCAAGCAAGATTTTCGGTCTTATTGCTGGGGTGTTCATATTTTTCTACTGAAATAAGTTAGGGGGTGTTGAAGGGGGTGAAAAAGCTGCACTGACTCAGATACAGGCATTTATCGACCATTTTAGTCTTCTGCGAGACAAGTATGGGTACATTTGTGGAGGAATAGATCAACTCTAACTGAATGGGAGAGGAAAATGGCACAGGCTAATCCCCATGTGCTGCCAGGTTTGAAGCGTGACATCCTGTCAGGCTGCATTAGCATGCTGTAATACAGACATACTAAACTGAGTCAGGACAGCATGTCAGTATTCTTGTGTGACTCCATTCATGGTAATATCTGCTGGCATTCTCTCTTTTTTTGGCTACAGGGCAGAACAGTCAGTTTTGTTCCCTTTGCTCAGTGTACTGCGCTCCGATTAACATTTCACGAGCACCACCCGAAGCCTGTAAGAGACACAGATATAACCTGGAAAAAAACCAAAACATAATACAATTGCAGGGGCTCTGCAGAAATGTATTAAGGTCTAACCAGATGAGCCCTTACAACTCCTCTCCAAGCAGTGTGTTATCAGCCCTCTTGGCACCTGCATGTTTCTAATGGGTCTCAGCCCCTTCCAAGTGAGCCCCACTTTTTTGAGCATCTTTTCTAAGTGTGCTGTTGCCTTTATAATGCCTTGTCATAGCACATGCTGGCCCAGTTTGACATGGGCATATCCTATATAAATTGAATGAGTCCCCTATGGGCCTGCTGCTGCCCCAGCTCTATTCCCCAGAACATGTGGACACAGCCACACCAGGCACAGACTTGTGCACACTGCATTTAAAACACAGGTTTTCTTGCCATTTAGTTACCCAGTCCAACTAATGCTTCATAACCCACACTTGAAATGCTTGGAAAAGAAATTTTATCCAGAGAAACCTAAAGGCGATCTTGTTTCCCTAAACAGCAAGCATTTTTCCATCTCTTCATTCTCATTATGTGCTGCTGACAAAGCTCCTGTAATCCCCCACACCACAAGGCCACAGCACTAGAACAGAATGTTTTTTCAACAGTGCCTACATTTCATATGGTTTTGTTTTAACATATCTCAGTAGCTACCATGTCTGTAATGCCAGCTAAATGTACTAGCTAGCCAATCAGCTCATTCCAAAACTCACTCTTCCCAAAACTCTTCCTCTAACTCAGCGTGACTTTGCAGGAAGCTCATTGCAATATTTAGATTATTCATCCTTTAGTGTTCCATTTAATAACCATGTTGATAGGCCAAGGTTTCCTCTAAACTAAAAAAAAAAAGTGAATATAAGTCACAGTTTTATTATGACTCACTATTTGTTGATTTTATCACAGGTTAGAGATAAACTAAGGTAAATCTAATTAACAGAGTACAATAAAGTTTCATGAACTAATTGTTTTCTTAAAATGGTGAATAATTAAGTATACTTTAAAAATAAACTGAAAATGTCATGCAAAAAAGTTTAAAACTTGACAGGATTGTGGGGGGAACTGTTTGATTAAAAGAAGTGATAGAACTGGTGGCTTATCATGCTTTTATTTGCAATGTTAAATTGTAACTAAGGAGAATCCTACTGGGGATAAAAGCAAGAGATCCAAAAATGATACAGAAAAGAATTTTCACCATTAGAGATTGTTGGTAGACAAAGAGAGGGACAGAAGTCTTCATTTTTCTGCTCATATCAAGTTGGCTGCAGCCTCAGATGATGTACAACAAATTAAGTTACAATTGTATGTATTTTTAGCTAATTTGAAAGCAGTGATCCCTTTGATATGAGAGCACCTTGATGTGCTCTGATGTAGGAGTAGCCAAAATTTACTCAGCAATTGCTCCCACACTGCCATTTGCTGTGTTTGCAATAAACCCAGCTAAAAGAGCACAGGTGACCCATGACGTAGCACCCTTGTGCCTGGAAAACACACATGGAACTAAAAGGCTCTCAGACACAGCACTGGGCTGAGAAAAGGGGGGATGGGTGGTGGTGGTGGTGGTAAGATCCAAAAAAAACCAAACAAAAACCTATGTCTTAAACCAGATAAGACAAGAAAAAAATCCAAACTGGGAGAAACATAACAGGAGAGGGAGAAGAGAAGAGAAGGGCAGAAAGGTCTAGAGACAGTAAGTCAGGCTTGCAGGGGAAAATAAGAAGGAATTAAGAAGAGATCCAAGAACATGCGACACATGGCCACAAATCAAACGGAAAAGAGAGTAACTGTTGTGGCTTGTTAGGGTTTTTTTCAGGTTCACAGAATTTCCATTTGTCTTTTCTAGCTTGGATTTAAATGGTATATTTGTTCTAAAATGAAAGTGCTGGTCTTCAGATTTCGAAATGGATAAACTGAAACACTGAGCTTACTTTCTTCTTTTAAATTCAGAAGGAGTCCCTGAATTTAGACTGGACTGACCAATGGCCACGGTTATCCTCAAACTGCAGGTTTTGATGTAGGCTTCAGTCTCTAAGATTTGAGACTGGAGTTCTTATAACCTTTTATCTCTCTCATTATTTTTACCATTACACTGGAAAGTTAAACAGGTTCTGACCTCGTGTTCATTAGGTGCCTGTTATTGCTATAATCAGGACAGAAAAAAAAAAATGATTGCATGTTATTATATCAGTATTTCTGTTTATACCCTACAGGATAGCACAGGTCACAAACCACAAAGTTTAAAACACCACATGAAATAGATAATACAAAACTGAATACCAAAGCAAAAATATTTTTAAAGATTAATAGATTGTTCAAAGTATATATTGATTATATTCATTACACGAATTACTGAATTTAAATGCTATCTAATTTGGCATCAATATCTAACTTTGAAAAGAAACTATTTTTATGGAAAAGTCACTATTGTTACAGATAACAAGTGGAATGGCCTGTTTGATATTTCTTTCACTTGAAATTGCACTAGATAAACAAAACCACATGGCTAAAATCCTTTCATTCAGATGAGGTAGTTGATCCAGCTTCAGAAGTATGTTAAGGAAGGTGTGGATTCCTGGAGGTGAGGAGTTAGTGGAGAACCATAAAAAGCATCAGGAATCTAGAGAAAAATGACTTCTCAGGAAGGATTGCAAAAGCTGCATTTGTTCAGCCTAGAGAAGGAAGGATTAATGGCAGGCATAACAACAGCAGTCAGTAGGTGAGGAGCTGCAGCCAAGACAAAGGAATAAACTTATGTCCACTGAAGTTTGAATGAGAGGTAATGGACAAGGGAAATTTGGACCATAAACTCTGCAGGTATTTCGGTGTCTGTGTCAAACCATTGCCATAACAGACAGAAGTTGGTGTTTGAACCATTTTGCTTATGAGGATGCAATATATTCCCACTCAAAATCTGACCAATGCTCTATCGGCTGTAGCTGGGAACAATTTCCAAAGAGGTGCCCTGAGGAAACCTGTACATGACAATTCCTTGCTTCAAGGTTATAAAACAGAATCCACAGGTGTTTATATTGTTTGTTTATTATATATTATCATAGAATTACCGAATGGTTTGGGTTGGAAGCAACCTTAAAGATCATCTAGTTCCAACCCTTCTGCTGTTGGCAAGGACACCTTTCACTTGACCAGTTTGCTCAGAGCTGACCCAGTCTGGTCTTGAACACTTCCAGGGAAGAAGCATCCACAGCTTCCCTGGGCAAGCTGTTCCAGTACCTCACCACCCTAACTAATTCTACTCTAATTCTAGGAAAAAATTTCTTCCTAATATGTAATCTAAACCTACTCTCTTTTCACGATGTTATATCATGGTTGTTTGTGTGACCCTGGGCCTTTGCAAATACACGTAAGTGATGGAGAAGTCAAAGTTGCTTTTTTGATTCCTGTTTTTCCACACCATCAGAAATAAAGTAATCTCTTTCTAGCCCATGATAATTTTGCCAGCCCTCATGACCATGAAAGAGCCACTGGTCCAGCAGTACCAATGTAAAGACTGTATAGTTCATAAAAAAATAATAGTCCTTTTTTGAGAAAGTGATAGCTGTCCTTGTAAGAAAATCTGGTATTGATCTGGGAACTCACAGTTCCTAATAGCTACTGCCTGAAAATGTGCACAACTTGTTTACTCTTACCTTGGAGTTCTGCTGTTACATTTTCTCTTTCATTTAATGCTGTTTCATCTTTTCATTCTCTTACCTGATCTTTCCCCAGGCCCAGTGCAGTTCTTGCACTTCTCTTATTTCTGTTTTCACTGGTCATTTGTCTTTCTTTCCCAGTGCATGACTATTTACTATAAACATTGAGATAAATTTATTTTTCCTTTTGTAGTGTATTTTTGTGTAAAGGTTCATACATTATCCAAAGAACAGAAATACAGATGCACTGTTAGAAGAGGTTTAAGTGCAAATTTAACAGTGTTGTTTGAAACCATCAACTTCTTTCTTGCTATTTGAAGATCACAAATAAAAAAATCTATTAATGAAACTCCAGAAATAATTTTTTTTAAAAAAGGAATAAATCCCCCTCCCAGATATTTTTTTCTGAAAGAATTAATTTTGTAGAAGTAACACTGTTTCTAGTGCATTCAATCCTTACGGACTCGTACTTAAGATTTTCCTTCTATAGCCACATAAACTAGATTTTATATGGGAAGCAAGGTTCTGATGTAATCCTGTGAATGGCTGAAGCTGATAACAACTGACAAGTGTGTAGTGAAGGATATTAAATTAAACACAGCCATTTGCAAACTTCATGAATTTGAAGCAAACTCAAAAAAACCCACAATCTTAATGTTTTCATATTTCTTTAGTATGCAAAGCGATACTCAAAGTGTGGCATGCCTCACACACGAATTCAGATGTGCCTGTAACAGGACCTGCACACACCCCTCAGGCTGTGACAGCTCCTGGTGAAAGCAAAGCTGTGTCCCCAGGAACAGCTCCATGCCGGGTCCCTGCCACTTCACTACCATCAAAAGTCACAATTGCAAAGTGTTTTTCCATGGCTGCAAAAGCTCTTAAGGCAGTCTCCTGCAACATAAGCCATTTTCCACCTCAGGGTTTTCTCCACTGTGGGTATCTTACATGGGCAGCTGGAAGGACAACGTAGGCCCTGAACAAAGTCACACTGGCCATGTTTAAAGTGTCCCCCTGTGAGGTGCATTTACGTGCTACAGGCAATGCTAAAAGCCATAAGGCAGGGAGAAAGGCCACATCCTTTGCTGCGTGATGCCAATCAGCTGGAAGCCTGTGATTCCCACTGCCTAGGGAGGTGGGAAGCCCCCTCCGGCTTGCCAAGCTGTTACCTTCCTTTCAGTCACATCTCTCTTCAGCAACACACCAAAAACATACTATACAAATCCTACATGTGGAGATCTTACACTTAAGGTCAACTTTTCTTCTCTGTAGCTACTGGTCCTGGTTTGCAGGCCGTGTGTCACACAACAGAGACAGCCTGCTGCAAAAGAGTGGGAAAAACCTACAGGCATGAGCACAGGGGAAGACACAAAGGCAGGGAGAAGAAGCTCCTGGGCCAGAGACATTTAACACTCTCCCTGCAAAAGGCAAAAGCACCTGAAAACAGGTGAAAGAGATGGACATTAGGGAAGGAAAAGCATAAATGTAAAGCCCTGTAGCTGGAAAAGAAGACAGAGACAGGGCTCCTCCTGCATGGCATGAGAATGGGGAGCAGCAAATGGGGCAATGTGGGATTTGGTTTCTGCAGAGGAAACATAAACTGGGTGGGCTGGAGGCAGCCA
This sequence comes from Drymodes brunneopygia, assembly GCA_013400955.1. Classification (NCBI taxonomy): domain Eukaryota; kingdom Metazoa; phylum Chordata; class Aves; order Passeriformes; family Petroicidae; genus Drymodes; species Drymodes brunneopygia. The sequence goes on along the minus strand of VZTZ01022431.1, from coordinate 251,471 downwards.
GCAGCTAGAACTGAGGGGAGGAAGGAAAGGGAGGTAGCTGCCACAATTTTTCCAGCAGGGAACAGAGACAAGGCAGGAAATGCAGGTTTGGTGCCAGCACTGCCCCAGAGCTCCTCCTGCTCACCCAGAAGTGGGGCTAGCATGACCCGACACCAAGCACTAGCAGAGAGCTGCCAGGAATTACCAATCCCCAGGAAAAAGGCTCCCACAAAGCCTGCTCACAGCTCCCAGCAAACAGCTCCTGCACAGGGACCCGCTGCACAGAGAAATATTGACAAGGCAGCTGCCAAGGAACAGCCTCAGCCAACGTGGCTGTAGGCTGGTGAGGGCTCCCCTCCTCGGAACACTAATGAGAAGAGTTGGATGAGTGCCCCTGTGTTACTGAGTACTTGAAACAACCCAAGCACAGCATGATTTGCCTCTCTGCATGTGTGGACATAGAAATCTGGGCACTCAACTAGCCCATTTTAAGGGTTTTTTTATTGCCTTAGAAGAAATGCAAACTTCCTATCAAAGGCTTTTAATCACAAGTTTTCTCAGTGTGCCTTCTGCTCACGTGAAGCTTGGTGGATATCTCTATTACTGTGCACTGCAGAGGGATGAGTACATTGTTTGCACTCCATAAAACAATAAATGTGCTCAGCATGCTCATCAGCACTCCAGCCTGCCTTGAAGGCTCCAAGCTCTGCACTTCGCTTTATTTAAACCTGCTAAAACTATTTAATAGGTTTTAATTAAACTCTTTAAAGCTATTAAGACCACCATATTGCCACCCTTTAATGGTGATATATTTGTTTGCCCACATGTAAGATAAAAGGTAGAAGTTTCTAAGGATTATGTTAGAGTACAAAAAATGAACTGCCACCCCCCTCACCCTTATTTAGTCAAGCTAAATAAATTTGAAAAACATCCTTAGAGGGTGCAATTTTATATGGAAAGCTTTGTACATACTGCGGATTGCTGAGCAGAACAAGAAAAAGAAATAAAGGAGAGCCCCCTCCCTTGCAACAAGAAGGAATAAGAGTGCTGGTGTAAGTCACCCCCACCCAGAAGGCAGGGAGAAAACCGTAATGCTTACAATGCTTTTTCCTTAACATGCTATTTGCAAGCCTATTTTTGTTTCCCATGAAAGAGCACGTTTGGGTAGGGTAGATACCAAACAGCCAGAGCGGAAGCTGAGCCTGGGTCAGTCAGTGGCTCTCCTCTGCAATGTGCTGCAGAAGTTAGCAAAGTCATACAGCTCTGCTCTATGTTTGTGACCCAAGTGCATCTCCAGCAGCATGACTAATTGTATAATTCAGGAAAGGGTCACTGCAGTGTCTGCTATGATGTATTTATTTTTAGAACATCCGGGATCAGCCTAGACACCCATTTTAGCCACACCCGCCCATGCCACTCTGTTCCTGACAAAGTTCTGAAAGCCTCTGCAACATCAAAAAGCAGTTCCTGTCAGAAAACTCTGCGGAAACACTGTAAATTGCTTCTATAATTAATGTAATTCCATGCTCAATGATCCATTGAGACTCTCTTCATCTTTTCTACACTGCCTAGAACAAAGGTTAAATGGTACAGAATATCCCATAGGGAAGGCCCCAAATGGGCTTTGCAAGCCCTGAGTGGAGCGCAGTCTCGCTGGAGTTACTTCATATGCAAGAATGAAGGGTATACTTTGAAAGTATCTCATTTCTCTAATTGGCACATGTTGCTGACGAAGACCTCCTTGTCTCTATCATGCCAAATTGATTCAATACTTACGTTATTCTGAATTTCTACCAATCTGATACAACTGCTGAGATCAGATACAAAACTGAAACTCTTTTCTAACAAGCGTTGTGTTACAAAGTATTCCTATTTAAAAAACAAAGTTGTTACTACAGAGAGCACTTGAAACAGAGCGCCAGCACCGAGGATTTATCCTATCAAAGAGCAGTGGGAACTGCTGCATTAGCCACGCTGGCTCCCGCTCTGAAAAACAGCTTCCTAGAGGAACAGAGTGGACCACGTTTAGGATGCTCAGGCCTGTCAAAATCCCAGCTCCCAGTCAGTGCCCTGGGAAGCCGGGGTGAGCTGGGAGCTGATCCCATCATGCTGCTGAACAGCTATGGACATCCCCTGTACCTGTATTGGCAATTAGAGCAATTGTATTCCCCACGACAATTACAACTATTACAATTACAACTGTGAATAAGCTGTTCCATTCCTAAACAAACCTTTCTGCTCTTCTTCAACCTTTTCTCCATGAATGATCAATCCCCACTTCCCATTTTTGCATCTGGAAACAGCATTTTCTGCCAGCTCTTAGAAATACAAGGTGAAAGCAATTAGGGAAGAAGCAGGCAGTGCACTACAAGAAAGCATCTCTAAGCCAGTAAGATAAATTGTGCACTAGTTCACCTAAATTCAAGAGCATTAAGACATACCAGCCACATGACTCCATTAGCACAGGGAATGGCTTGCAAAAGTAATGGAATCCTCTGGAGCCATTTGAACTAGACAGGATGAAATGTGCAGAGAACCAAAAAACCATCATGCACTGGGAGGGTTTTTTTGCCTCTAGTATGTGTGCTGTGTCCTTCCCTTGCTGTCATTAGCACATCTCAGGGACTGGGTTACTTGGCATAGATCTCAAGTAAGTCCTTTTTATTCTTGCATGCTGGAAACAAGTGAGTTGTTGAAGCCCAACAGTTTCTTAAATATATTTGCTGTCTTCTGAATAACAGCAAATATATTTATAAACTACTCTTATAAGAAAAATCCTTCATAAAGGGAACCTAAAATTCTCTGCTGGAAGAACCTTTCTGGGCAGCCAGGCTTTGGTTTAGCTACAGTTTCCAAGGGTTATGTGATCTGAGTCAAAACAGAATAAGACTCCACCAGGACATCCAGAAAGCTCCATAATTCAAAGAATTCAGTAGTTTTCAGAAAGAAATTTTAACAGTCCCATGCAAGAATGAGTGACAACAATGAAACTGCACACTGGTCCCAAACACTTCCTCTAATACACCACAGATTTCTGACTTCATGAACATCTGTAGGAGTCAGGGGTAGGTGAGGTTTGACAACTGGACAGGATTTTCAGAGTGGCTAGAATTCCTGGGTAAAGAAAACCCCCAAATTTTTGCTTTTGTGGACTTTGAATGGCCATGGAAGCTTTATCCATGTATCATGTCCAAAACTGCCCCTCTCTTCTGGACATGAGACCAGTAATTTGGGAGAAAAGGATTCGAATTTCACATTTCTTTGCAGAGTAATCATCACCTATTTTTGCCATTTTGTCTCAAAATGTTTGGAGATATTTTTGCTTCTGTAGCCTTTGAATGAGTTTGCAAACACCTATATATACATTATGTGTATTGTTGTGATATAAAACCCATGCTGAGATGAGGAGGAGTAATTCATTTGTCTAGGAAAGATGATTTCAGGCTGTCCTCACACTGGGATAGATAGCACCCATATAATAACAATGTTTAGAAGGTTATCAACACTGTATTTCAAATAAAACCTTAGACTCAATGTTGAGCATGAGAAAAAGTAGGAAAACTAGTAAAAAATTAGGGAATAAATAGGCTTCCGATCACTTTAATTGATATGCAATGGAAACACATCTCAACAAATAACTGTTTTACAGAGGAAAATAACACAAAATGGCCAGGAAGCTTTGTAAATCCCCTGGCATTGTTTTCCTCAGACCAACTAAAATCCAAAGCTTTTGCCATTCTTATCAGTTGTTGCCTCAATAGCCAAATTTCTCAAGCCCAAAACCAACATTAACCTCCTGCTAAAGATTATGAAAGAAGACATCTGCAGGAAGCATAAGCATCTCATTAATATCATCATGTTAATTGATTTAACCCTAAAGTTACACTGACACTGAGAAATCACACCACTAAGACAAAATGAACGTGCTTTTTTAGAATGACTACTTATCTTGCAGAAATCTTCAGCCAGCAAGGCTGCTTTAGTGCTCCCATCCCAACAAAATACATAATTTTGCCAGAGTGGTAAGACAAGGCAGAATGGTTACAGCAGATAAATGTGATGCAAGATTATGTGCCACTTGCTCTGTGGTTTCAGAAACCTGAGATGCATCGCTATCTACAACAAACTGCAAACACCCAGAAGCATGTTACTGCTATTGGAAAAAAAAAAAGAGATTTAAAATTGTCGTAAAACTACTTATCTATTGATTAAAAGGACAGAATTTGCACTTGTACCAAAGGCAAGCATCCAATTTCCACATAAAAACCTATTTTAATAGAGAGACCCATTTTCTGAGTGCTAGTTAAAACCAAAAGTTGATGTTTGTCTTCGAAAGAAGCCAGGTCTTTAATTCTTGACTTTATTTGGAAATAGCACCTGCAACACACAAATCCAACTTTGTCTCTCTGTTTACAGAATTGCAAAATAAACCCATTAACGAGTCTTCCTTGAGCTGCTGCAGCAAAAATTACAAACAACACCACCCTCTCTCCCCCTTCATAAGTACCATAAATAAAGATGATGGTTTTCCATGAGATTTTTGCTGTCTTTACATATTGAACTTAGTCTGGCTATGGTATAGTATCAGTTAAAAGTACTCCCATCCCAAGGTTAAGAGTTCCTTAAAGATTATTTTTCATTTGTATTTTTACAGTGCAAGAAAAAAAAGTTTGAGTACTTTTGCAGGTTTTTCCACACAGGACTCAGATGTATAAACAATCTGAGTCCAAATTCAAGGTACTTTCCTATTTAGGAAAAAAACCCCACAAAACCAAACCAAAACAAACATCAGCAAATCTTTTTTCCTAATTTATAAACTAGTAAAGATTAATAAGAACTCTAGGTTTGAATACAGACAAAAAGAGCTAAAGAAAAGAGAAAATATTCTGGTAAATTTTCAGAAGAGACAACCATTTTTTGGGCATGTTATACAGCATTATGTATTCCCAGGTTTGGAGCTGAATGCTGTAGGCAACTTGCCCTTCACATTCAGTTTCCGTTTATTTTGGCTGTAAATCATAACCAAGCAGGTATCAAGCCATCTGCTTCTATCCTCAGTAAATGCAGTAAACTTGCTTTCAGGTTTGGGGCTACAACATGCAGTTTTCTTCTGTCTAGTAATAAATACACTTCTAAAATCCATTAGGCAAAACCTGCCCCAATATGCAAAAGATTTAATTAATGAAAGGAATGTGGCAGCAGGGGAAAAAAAAGAAAAAGAACAAAAATATCTCTACAGGAATAAAAATTCAGTATTTCATTAAAGGCTATCATAAGCTCCAGCACTATAATTTGATTTTTGACAATGCTAGTCTTGGCAAACTGCTAGGAACAGTGAAAGCACCAAATACAATTCTTTTTTTTCCACAACAGGCAAATTCTCAAGACATCCAAAGTTTTGGCTCAGCAAGTTAAAGGTATAAGAAAGTCTTATCTAAAGCCTATTCACATTTCTCAAATTTTCCAAAATGAGATGATCCAACTGTGACAGTCTGTGCCTTGCTGGTTGTCCAGAGAACAAACATGAATAACAACCCAGAGTGAGGGGAGACCATTCTCAAGAGCTTTCACCGCTCAAAACAGATTACTTACTATTTAATTTCAAAATTAATTTTTAAAATACCAGAAGGCTTGAGCTGAGAGCACAGAGGATAGAAAAGAAAAAGGCTATCCATCTGCTCTAGTTTACATCAACAAGAGCAGAGTTCAGACAGCTGCAAATGTGTGTAATCACTACAGGAGCCCTGGCTTAGTGGAATTTTTCTCAAGCTATCAGCCTGGGAGTCGGGATTAATCAGCTGTGCTGTAGGCTTGGAATGCTACACAGCGTCCCCTTAATGAGGAAGGGGGTTGGGAAACAGGTATTTTAGGGCTGATCCGCAGTGAAATGGAACAGCTCCAAATTACTTCAGGGGTGTTTGGACTGAACTCTCAGTGACAAGATTTGCTCCTACCTTTCAAAAAAGAAAAACACCCTCGTTTTTTTGTAGGGCCATCAATTTTGACACAGCACTTGGATAAAGCTCCTTCTGGCTGTCAACAGGGGTCAGCAATTGGGTGTTAAAAAACCACCCCCGGACGTGTCCAAGGCAAGGTGATATATTCCAGCTCCTCCGCTCGGGTGCACAACCTGGACACGTCCAGACTGGTGCCAGGAGGAGCACAGCCCACTCTCCTCTGCCATCATTTCTGCAGGAAGCCAGCCTGGGAGCCTGAGTGGGAAGGATGCAGTGCTGTGCTCCCAGCATGTTGTGGAGGGTGTTTGCTGTGCTGTGCAGACACAGTCACGCTGTATTCCCAGCCCAAGGTGCAGGAAGATGCAATATCTAAGCACTCACAATATAAGCACATGCCAAGGCTTCTCCTCTTGTATTTTAGAAGAACAAACTTCACCTTTACACATTTTAAAAGTAATGACATCTTAAGGCAGACTTATAAGCATTTATATTTGATTACTATAATTTGACATTGTATTTTTTGACACATTCCAGTGCTGCCTGTTTAAAGTTGGAAATGCTATGAACCAACCTAGAAAACATTTGCACTTGGGTTACAATTTTGAACAGGTAAGAATAAAGGGCAATATGCCAGAAGGAATGAACACCTTGAGATGAGCCTGAAGGAACTCCTGTTTTAAGCCTGTCATTTAACACCCAAAGGGTTGAGAAAAGACTAGGGAGGAGGGACGAGTCAGGAGGGTATCAGCCTCCATATCTGCACATAACTGAGCCTCCAGTAATGCGCTGACAGAGGGCAGACTCCACCTAAACATCAGGGGCTTTTGGGGATCAAAGACCCCAAGGCAAATTAGAAAATTGCTTAGAAAAGAACTATGAGCATACAGCTGAAGGCAAAGCATGAAATTTGGAAGCCCTAGAGGAGACCAGGTATGTTCCTTACTAACCACAGTGGAAATGTCCTAGTCGACTTCTGCGTGCTGTACAAAACATACACAGACAAGCACCTTGTATGTGGCACATAAAAAAGCTGCAAGCCCACACATTTGTCTTTGTGAGCTTTGAAGGCAAACTGCTGCAAAACCTGAGGGAGGGCGTATTAAAGCACCGGGGTGGGATTTGACCTTCTCTAAAGATTACTGATCATAATTTTAAAACACTGGAAAAAAGTCTTGTTGCTGCCTCCAGTGCTCAAAAAAGGCAGACTGAGCACAGGGGAGGCTGGTGTGAGTCTCCTCACAATCACTTCCCAGCTTCAGATTACAAGATTCTGCTGCTACACAGCCCAGATGACCAGAGCACTTTAGAGATCACAAAAAGTGGGAACCCAAAGACTTTGGTCCAGCTTTGCACAACAGACAATAAAACCACTTCTGTCTCAACAGGTTGATGCATAGGGTAAGCCTGAAGGAAGCTTGACCAGAGCATGTAACTTGATTTTCACAAGGTAGATAAAGACAGGCTCCAAATTTCTCCATAAATTTTCTTGATTTTCTAATGTGAATTTGCCTACAGGATTTCGCTACCTTGCAATTAAGTGTTAAAAAATACTTTTACAGAATCAAAATTGCTCAGAACAAATGCACCATATATAAAATCTGCTTATTCACTGTCATCGGTTCTGCCATGTTCATATCATGCAGAGGAGGGAAAATCCTTTTTTAAGAAAGGATTGTACAAAATTAGCAAGATTCCTCCCACCTTTACATGTTGCTTTCTGGAAAGCTTTATGGACTGTTGTGTTAAATATGCTCTTTTTGATGCAATTCCACTTTGCTTTTCAGAAATTGTGAAATTAAAGCTTTGACAATGACAGGAAGGCTATTTTTACTAGGAGTAGCAGACAGAGAATAAATAGTACTTCAACACAGACTTTTGGGGCTTGTACTTAACACAATTTTGAAAGCAGTTCTTTCCGTGGCACAAGCTTATTTTTAATCTCCTTTATTGATCTGTTTTCATAACAGCAGTGAGCCCAAGCAATAGCATAAGATATGCCACAAAAGACTAGATTTCAACACATAACCTGAGAGAAAGTTGATTAACTTTGTTTAGATCAGTTAATCTAGTATTATCAAGTTTTTAAGTTCTGGTTAATAGATCATTTTCAGACAATCTATAGGCATTTGTGGAAGTTTTGGCTCAGAGAGACAGGAAATGAAAGTACAGATAAAAGGCAAGTTTTACTTCAAATGTATCTTTTGCAAAGGTGATGATAGACTCTGGCCCTTGATGCAGTTTCTCTCACCCTTTCAGGTTTTACTAGTTAATTCCATTTTAAATGCATGATCTTTCAAGCTGAAGAATAAGGAAAACATCGCTTCAGTGACCACCTGAACACCAAAAGTTTGATTAAAACTGTGCATTTAAGAACCATATCTGAAAGATATTGCACCCAGTAACCAATATGACCCCTTGGCTTGCACTCGTCATTATCTGACACTTGATAAATGTTGTAAGATCCTATATCTTTGGGGCCAAAAGTAAGACAATTTCGGAGACATTCTTGGCCAGACTTATTGCTGGCATAGTGCCAGGGAAATCTATCAGGATTGATCTGATTTGCAAGAGTAAAAATTGCAAAATCTTTCAGACATTTCAATTCCTCCCTTACAGCCATCTTTGCAAAAAATGCTTTAACATGTAGAAGAAAAACAGAACTGAAAACTTCTGTAAATACACCTCTGCTTTTGACTCCTCTCAGATTTAGGAGCTTCATGACACCTAGAAAGAAAGCTGTCACAAAAATACAATGGCAGGAAAGTTTTTCACAGCACACATATAACTCAGCTGCCAGTTAGTACCTTTCCTCCAACACACAGTCTTTCAATCACTGCAGAAGAAGTGAAAAAAAGCACCCAGCGTCTGACAGCTAAGCTTTTGTTCACAAACCACTCGAGAGATGTGACAAGTCTATCCAAAAAAGCCAAAGAACTTACCTCCTACAGTGCAAACACAGAGTAGGGCAAGGAAAAAGAAGGCAATCCCCAGGAGCTTCATGCTTGGTGGTAGTGGTGGTAGTGCTGCCAGCTCTCCCTTATGCAGCTGGGCAGGGAGTGCTCTCTCACTCTGAGGCAGGCCTTAATTACCCCATGGAAAAAGGTGTGTGGTGCCTGTGCCTGGTCACTGCCCATTCCTGCTTATTTTGGGGACTTTGATAAAGAACAGGAGGAAACACAACATACTCCCTCTGGGAGTTCAGTGCAGAGGAGATTTATTGTTTCAGTCCTTACAGGAACTCCTTTTCTTTGGCAGTGAACCATGTTTTTGTTAATACATTATTTTGTTCTTCTTCAGTCATGAGGTCAGGAAGGTTTTTGAGCAGAGGCAGATCTTTCCTTAGGATATGCTATACATCACCAGCTTTCCTACTGGGGCTTGGGATACTTTTAAAGCAGATGTTTGCGAGCAGCGAGTGAGCCCAGGTAGTGCGGGATAACACAGCCAGGAACAGAGGAGCAAAACAAGCAATAAGAGCCCTCATCTGTTTTTTTTTTTTGGGCTGTGTAAAGTGGCTTTGGTGAAAATCACAGCTGCTTCATGTTAAAGGTAGAGAGTCTCCCTCAGAGAGCTGCCATCCTGCAACCAACACGATTCAAGGGCCATCAGAACAGGGAGAGGAAGTGACTCCAACAAGGTGCCCCAGCAGGGAGAGGCTCTGGGCAGCGCAGAGTTTCTCCTTTATATGAAAATAGGTCCTCTTTTTTTATATATTTGAAAAGTTGCAACTAGTCTTGACTGTATCTGCTCCATTAGTAATGGAAAGGTTTTTTTATTCTTCTGTTTAGGTACTTGCTGTGCCATGGAATGGAAATAAAGTCCCCAAAGCAAGCCTTTTACCTGGGCTGTCAAATCAGCCAGCACAGATTCTCTTTTCTCCTCCTCAGGATCCACTGCGAAACTTTGGTATCTCTCCTTCTCACAGCAATTTCTCCATCTTCTGTGGAAGAAACCTAAGCAGAACTCGAGAGTTAAAGGCTATCAAAACATGATCTTGTAATAGTCCTGTGCTCTGCACTGTATAACGATTCAAGGCAGCTGATGGCAATTAATCACAAGACATCAACTGCAATGAGAATGAAGTGCAGCACATTTGCTCTTCTCCCTCTTTGTCAACTCTCAGGAAAAACTGTGGAAAAATTGACCTCATAAACAGCCTGACTCATCAAATAGTCAACTCTACTTATTTCAGTAATTAGCATTTTCTTTTCTTCATTATGAGTTCTAGCTATAAGCAGAAATTTTGGAATGGCTTCACATGCAGGAAATCCCAGGAGCTAAGTCACAGTGCTTCCAGCCACAGTGCTGTTTTATTCATGGGATGAGGAAAATGGTAGCTGCACTTGGCATTATGTGTGGAATTACAGAATTATTTTGGTTGGAAAAGACCTTTAAGATCACTGAGTTCAACTGCTAACTCAACACTGCCAAGTCCACCATTAAACCCTGTCCCAAAGTGCCACATCTACACCTCTTTTAAATACCTCCAAGGATGGCGAATCAGCTGCTTCCCTGGGCAGCTTGTTCCAATGCTTGACAACCCTTTCTGTGAAGAAATCTTTCTTATATCCAGCCTGAACCTCCCTAGATGCAACTTGAGGCCATTTCCTCTTGTCTATTCCTTGTCAATTGGGAGATGACCAACACAACTTCTCCTTAAAGAAATTACATTGCTACATCTTAAGACTGAGACACATCCTCTGTTCATTGCAGGTGACAGAGGCTGGTGCTCAACAGAAATCCAATGGTAGACAATGAATTTCTGGCCCTTCATTTGGACAAACTTGGGTATTTGCACCCATGAGGGATGCAAACATGTAAGTTCTTCTTGGCTGGACTGTGTTTGCAGCATTATTGAAAAGGATCCCACAGAAACACAAACTGGACTCAGAAAGTGGTGGGCCACACAAAGACACTTCTTTGTGTGAACAAAAAAAGTTAATCGGAGCAAATGGCAGGGAGTTGCGCCAGTGCTCTGTTTTTATGCTCCTTTTCTGCTGACGTAGGACCTAAAGTTAGAATGGGCTAGGAAAGCAATAACTACTGCAGCAGAAAGCCTTCAATAAAGATGACAAATCTGAATACAGAGTGAATTCATCCCAGGTTAGTACTGTTTCTGATGTAATAAGAGGGACTCTAACCTTTTATTGCCACCACCTGAAATGTTAATGCTGAAAAAGGATACAGAAAGGAATATTATTTTATTGACTGAAATAAAATCTCTGCAAGATCTAAGAGACATGAAGGTAGAAGGATAGAATCTCTTCCTTGGGTTTTAAGATCCAGAGAAACTATCTGAGTGCTCAAATGAGTAATGGTTTACTGTTCATCTGAATAGCAGCACCCCACGGAGCGCCCAGAGAACTGTTGCTGCAGCTGAAGATGATGACTGTGGTGGTTCCCTGCAAGTCACTGAGGGCAGAAAGGGCACAAAGTGTTGCAGCCCTGCAGTAGCCACCCAGATTGTAGGTACAAGTGTGGAAAAGCCTCCCCAGCCTCATACAAGGGGTTGGGAGGGAAAAAGAGAGAAAGAGCCAAGTTTCTTTGCCTTACACTATGTCATGCAACTCAGGTTCTATGTCAGAGAGCACTAATGCAACCTTCTGCTCCCTGAAGCATCAAGAGAACAATGTCCCTCTCAGATACTCATGTCAACTTCAAAGGCAGCTGACTTCTGCAAGATCAAACTTGGGCAGCAGCAGCACCATGCACGTAAGAAAGAACAGAACAGAAGAGGGACAGCTCAAATAACTCACTGAAAGAAAAATTCTGGCTAAAGCTGAGTTGTAGCTTCTGGTTTGGATTATCTGAGCTGCAGAAGAGATTCTCACAGCTCTTGTCAATGGAAACAGTTTTTCGTTTTCTTTAACAAGAAATAATTTAAGGTTTCAAAAGCTTCCAGAGATCTTAGTGGCAAAAGATTATTCTTCTATGTATTCACTGAAAAGAATTAATTTTTTTCCCTTCCTACCAGCAAATAAGTTTTGCTTTATTGAATAAATGTTTTTCTTTCTTTCCTCAAACCAAGAAACTTAACTTCAGTGCCAACGTGTGCTTTGTTTTACAGAGAAATTTGGTCATCAGTACTCTTGCCAACTGCGGTGTTACTGCCAGTGCTGGGATATCTGGAGTTTCACTTCAAGCCCCAGAACAAGTGACTGCATGACAGTCTCAGTTTCCACAACTTTTCAAGTAAGATTTTAGCCCTCCTATTTGCAGAAGAAAACTTGAAACATGACCAAAGAGTACTCTAGAGAACAAAAGGACCCTCTGTTTTAAAATACCATTATTTTGTAGTCCAATAAGGGTTGGGGTAGCCTGAGTTATGCATTCATTTTTGCCAGTGTGGTATTTCATTATTAAAGGGAAACCATTTACAGCCACGGTGGATTTGCAGTTACAGCTTTATTGGTCTCAGGCTGTATTTATATATTCTTTCTTAGTTCACATTGCTTGGAGCATAACATTGCCTTTTCATGCACAGTCTTCCTATGAGGTTCAAATAATCCCCTTCAGATTTAGTGAATGTAAAAATTTTACATATTGTTCAATGTCCTTGAAGCACCACTGCATAAAACAGGTAATAATGTGGACAGCAAAGTGCTACCTTGCTGTGGGCTGCTGACAATTTCCAGTGTGGGTGTGAAGAGCCAATTTGTCAAAGTCTTTACAAAAGCAAAAATAAAAAGGTACAAAAAATACACAGTCTTTGGTGTTTTACTAATGTGAAGAAAGAAGCACACTAAGTTTTTCAGCCTTTCCCATTGATGCTTGCTATCTTTCCATTGATGTTATTTTAACTCTTATAGCAGAATGATAAAAAAAAGAGCAAACTAACCTCCAAGTCTATTGTTTTGCTCCATCTGTATTTTAGCAAATACACCTAAAGCAATGTTGCACCAGAAATTACCTATGACTTACCTGTATATTTCATTATACTTACTTCCATAAACATGTTAAATTTGCTTTGAAAAATGCAGTTGTAACAATGCAGGAATATTTTGTTTGGTTATGCTTTCTGTCCTTTTAAAAATTATTTTTAAAAGTACTTGGGTTTTAGCCTATTACATATATTAAAATTTTTATATAAAGTAGAACTTCAAAGAACTTGAATTTAGCAGTAGAAAACCAAGATATTTTGATGGTTATGTATAGAAATTTCTCTAAAAATTCATGCTGTGGGACATATAAAAATGTAGATATTTGGTTCTGAATTTTTTAATGGAAACATTGGAATATTTCATGGACTAGAAATGTCCCTATCCAAATTCTTCTGCACAAAATAATATTAAAAATGTGAAAGACCAGGCTCATAAATGTATTGGGTATTTAAGTTCTTAAAAACCCAAGACGGACACCTTTTCTTTGTAGGATGGAACTGCTTCGATCTCATTGATTTGATTTAGAGCCAGCTGCTAATGTGAAAAATTCCACTAAATCTCTAAGTGGCTTTATGTAGACAACTAAAGACCAAAACACATTTATTCTCTGGGGTTTTTTTAATGAAAGATTTTTTCAAGGCTGATATAATTACTGCATCTCTGACTATCAGAGGATGGTTTATTTGCACTACCAACAGACTCCGTAACGATATCCATCACCACAGAGCATGTTTTACCTGCTCTTACACACCTGGAACTCTACTGGTAACTCCAGGGACTCAAAACACATTTGAAGGATCTGGCTCAATGTTTTTTCACTTGCAATGGGTGTAGATCAGGCCCATATTTGTAGAAATGGAGTTGCAACGGGCAGTTTAACAGCCAAGGTCCTTCCAAGGGCACCATCCTAGGTCCTTTCTTTCACTATTGGTGAGCTACTGATGGGTAGATATTTTGATTTTGTTAGTCAGAGAGAAGCTTAAGTAGAACTACAGTGGCTGAGAAGAAAGTCATGAAGGGAAAAATACTGTAGCCCCAAGTCATATTTCATGCTTAGATATGGGCAGTCAGAGGAGCCCGAAGAGAGAGACCATAAACAGTTGTTCTAGGGATATAAAAAACAGTGGGTTTGCAAACTTAGAGCAGGGAACTTCATGTCACGTAAAGACTCACACGGAATGTGTTTATAGGATCTGCATCCTGTCCTGAGCTAATGAAATGGGAAACAGTGAGTCAGTCTCAGTTTCTCATGTTATTCGAAGCACATGGAATGATTATATGGTTAGCTGTCTCAGAAAAAACAAAACAAAAATAAGAGTTTGAACCATGCCTTAATTTTCCAAAAGCATGGATAAATCCAACTGCTATCTATCCGGAGACATATCTTGTCTTTATTGTGGTAAACTGCAGAGAGCTCATTCTTCTTGGGCCTGGTTAAAAATTAGGCAGCAGTATGAGACTGTAGTGGATCCCAGAACAGAAAAGCAAGATGTGTTTTCTGTTCCAGTTGTACTTGTCATTTTTACTGTGCAAGATGTTGTTGGACAGTAAGCTGCTGAACTGAGTTTCTGTGGTTTTTCTTTTCCATTTGGTTTCCTCTGCACAAGCAATGGAAAAATGTATCAGATTTCCTGTCAGTTTTATGAGGGGATACTCTGTGCATTGCTCTGTCTAAGCTATAGCTTTTAACAGTGTCAGTTTTGTTTTTAGGCCACTAGCGTCAGAAACATCTTAGAACATTATAAAATATCTGATTATAAAGAGCCTATTGTACTTAAACACAAGCATTATAGCTTTCCTAGCAGCCAACATTATGACTGTGCTAGTATCCCAGCGTGTATTACAATCCTCGATTTTCATCCACTCATTAAAGGAGTCACTGATAAAAATATGTCCAGATTTCTCATTGCTCGGTTTTGTTTCTTTTTATAAATGTTGTGAGATTTGGGGGGCTTGGGCTACTTCTTAGAAGACCCTGTGAGCTTCTGAGCTGCAGGTCATGGGGCTGGAAAAAGGAGAGTTGAAGGAGATTTGGCCACTGCACAGAATTTAATGTTAGGCAGATAGAGAGCACACAGGAACAGCCGGGCCAGCACGCTCATTTCCTGCATCTCTTATTCCATCAAAAAAGTGAGGTAAAGAGATGTTTCACAATGAACAGCTTCTTCTGGAACTCACAGCAAAAAGTCAGAATTCACATATAATGAATCTGAGACTAAGTTATACTCCAAGACAGTATCTATCAGACATTCTTTTGAACAGAGCCCCTCTCAAACTCAGGACAGCTCTTCCCTGCTTGGCATTTTCCCTTGTGCCTTTTTTTTTTTTTTTGGTTTTTTGCAGCTACCTACAATCTTCTGCAATCCAACTTCCAGCGTTGATAGGCTTGAACTCTTTGTGGCTTAACCTCCTTATCCAAAAGAGCTATTACTGCTGCTCCTCTGTGTCTGGCTTCCCAAGCCTTCATTCCTTTGGTGTATTTCAGACTTCCTGTTGTCGCTATCAGAATGAGTCCTGCTGGCAAGCACTTTTTGACACATGCAAAATACAATGCATGTCTGGTCTGATAAGGAAACAGCATTGCCAAGAAAAGTAGGTAAAACCCCTGTGCCAAAATATACCCCAAGCATTCCAGCTTCCTAGAAGACTGCATATCTGCCCCTTCACAGATATAAAACATTTTCCTGTTCTCTGCATTTCTGGTTTTCAATTTATTCAGCAATCCAGATGGGAATAAATGCTTTCCACAGCATGTAATAGTTAGGTAGCAAGTAGCCAACTGAAAATAAAAGCATCTTGGGCACCTGCTACAAGCAGGTATTTTAGATCATCCACAAATAACACACAAAAAATGTTTCACACATCCATGCTTTTGGCAATCTCTTATATTGTTGGGCAGTCTGTTATCAGGAATGCACTGACTGACATTCATCTCTGCTTACACTCATCTAAACTTTTGTTCCAGACAGCTGGGATAAGACTACAACTTTTTAAAGGGAAAAAGCCCCACAGAAAAACAACAGGAAAAAAATGAACTGCCAGCATTCTGTGCTTCCACATACTGCACTTCAGGCTGTTCAGCAGCAATGAAAACTGCCTGTAGTAATGAAAAACTGTTAATAAACAACTACATATTACACCAATAAACTTTTAAAATTAACTTTATGGTATACACTGTCAAATATTCGGAGTTATAAAACTATGCTCAGGGTCATTAACACCATGGGTCATTGCAGCAACAACACCCTATCTCAATCTAGCATTAAAAAGTGCTGATTTATAGTCAAGACCTATACAAATAAGTTTGGGGTACCATGAGAAGATGGCTAGGCAAAGAACAGTTTCTAAAAATTCCTTCTCTCCTACATCTCTCCATGAAAAACAGGATAACATACAACCTATGTATTATGCTCCAACAAGTTAAGATAATTTATTTTCCTTTACAGATGGATTAGATTAGGAGACTGTTAATACCCATGGCTCATGGGAAATACAAAACCCCAGCAAATTCTGGTAAATCAAGAGGAGTTACACTCAGAAGTTCAGCACTTCAGTCACTGAAGTTAATATTTAGCTTTCATTTTTGTTCAGTGCTGGGAGTAGCAGGTGGACAACAATTACTTCTGCAGACCAGTTATTTTTGTTGCTTGAGGGATGGGCAAAGAAAGGAGGAACAATGTCAAGGCTAGGACAGTGCTATTCACACAACCATCATTTCAGACTGAGTACCCTCATCACGTTAATGAAGGAAGTAAGCACTCAATAAAACCACGGCATATTGTTTTCATCTGACTTTCAACTGTCTGAGTAGTTTGGCTGAAGATAGGGAGAATTGCCATCACTGGGAGCACATAAAAACAGGGTAAGTGTCTATCTGAGATAATGCACCATAGCTTGAAGCAGAAATCTAACTCATATTTCTGTGGAGCCCTTGCTATTCTGAGTCCTGAGGTAGAAAATGTATCATTTATCAATTTATTAATCCACTGCTTATCTAACTTCTGTCATCACCCACAGACATGGAGAGCCATTTTCAGCCTCCATGTGCAGACCACAGCTGGGGACCCTGGGTCTTAGTTCCTCAGAGTAACAAGATGAAGTGCAAAGTCTACCTTTGGCTGCCCTAGGCGTCAATCCCTTAACAGTGCCTGTAAAATCCTTGTGATAACAAAAGATGGGTAGAAACAGCCCAGACTTGTGACATGACATGCTGTATCATCACATTTACTGAAGTGGACATAGTGACTGCACAAAACTCCTCCTTTGCAGGAGCATTGCTGTACTGACAGAGAGTTCATTTTTGCAGAGTATCTTCACCCATTTTAAGAGAACGGTAAAGTATTGGCACTTGTTCAGTACCCCTTGAGGAAACCTAAGATTTTTATTTCATTTAATTGATATAACCATTTTCTGTCATCCTCATTGCACGACAGAACTTCATGAGAAGAGGCCGTTTCAATCCAGCTCATAGCTTCTGGAAATCACCATATAACCTGATACTTGGATCAGCTTGCAGCTAGGACTGGATCAGCTCAGTGCTTGAAAGCAAAAAAAGCTTTGGACAGCACATATGTTACAGAAGTAATATGTAGACATTAGAGCTGCTCCAACAGAACACCAATGAGCAAGGGGCAAGGGGAGCAAAACCTCACTGCAGCCACAGCCAGGCCCCCTCTGTGGCCTCCCTACTCTGATTGAGCACATCATTATAGCAATCATACCTTCCTTTTGTTAGCATTTTCTTTTTGGAGGGGAAAGAGGAAAGGAGAGCTCCTGCACTTGAGTCTCTTGGTAGTAATTGGTGTGAGAAGCACTTTCATTTCCCTGGGATCCTGTTGTTTGGCTGGGAGGCCCTGGGCTGAGTCACTGAGCCACCCACCGCAGAACAACAGGAAGAGTCACAAAATCCTTCAAGAACAATGTCTGGAAGGTGTCTTCATCCAGGCTAGATTGCTGGTTGCTGACAACTCTTGCAATTGCATTAGAAATATGCTGCTTTCAGACCATATTTTTATTTTATTCCCTCTTCTAAAATGGATTTTTTTCTCAAATCTTTCAAAGAGTAGAGCTGATGGAATACTATTTATCAGGCTTAAAATTTAGAGAGTTTTCCTACATTTTGTTAAAAGATCTGTCTGATAAAGAATTGTTAAAATATTTGATCATCTTCACAACTGGTGATATATATGCTTTCAATGCATATTTTGGGGAGTACACAAGAATATTTGCTGAGGAATTTAACTGAAAATAATGCTTCCTGGTCCAGATCTGTGCTCAAGCCATGCCAGATGGAGTTGCTGAGAATATTCATTAGCTCCTTCCAGACCAGTCTAACTGTACTCCCAGTGAAGTCAATGAAAAACATCCAGAACCAACCGTTCATCAGTTTCAGTGAGCAGCAATAGGTCTGATTACTTAGGAAAATTCTGCTCATACCTATTCAATATTTACTTTAATGACAGGTTAACATATCTGTATTTGGAGTGTGTAATCATTATTCCTATTAAATTCATCTGGACATCTTAATACTGAAAGTTATACATTCAAGGCCCTGGAGAAGGAACAGTGGCATGCAAATAGCAGTCCTGTATTTCTGTTTTCTGCAAATCTCCAGAATCCTACTCCAGTCTAATATTGCTTTCCCATACATATTGCTATGTTGGTCTTACTCAGGGTGGGGACTACATGGAGTAGGGATAATCTTTATTTCCATTGGGCAATAGCCCAGTTTATGTGACAGAATGGAGCCTGCAAGCTAGAAACAATACCAACAACAACAGGAATTTTCTGTAACAACAGGAATTTTCTATCACATCAGATCTAGGGCTGAGTTAGTAATGAACTCGATGAACCATTAGCCTGTGACATTCACTGGGCATGAAAACAAGCGAGCATATGCAATTCCAAGTATCAGGGCATGGAACAAGCAGAGTACATCACATTCACTTTGAAAGGTGAGGCAGATGTGATCTATACGTCAATAAAGCACCTGATACTGCCCTTCTGCAACTCAGCTGGTCCTCATACAGGAATGAACTCCCCCTCATAACCACACATGACCTTGCTAATGTGACCTGCAGATACCTGAGTGTCCAGCTGTTACCAGATACACCTCCTTGCATACAGATTTGCCATGGTAATAAAGAAAGCATTCTAAGGAGGCCAGTTCTCCCTGGTTGCTACTCCTCCCATAACAGCATGGAGCTAAAAGCTTGGCTGAACATCTTTTTTCTTGCTTTGACTTTTGTGAGACTTCTAACATTCTGTTTCCCAGTTTTCAACAGTTTTGACATGTTTTCCATTTCCCTGTAACAAATTTCTGTGTGCTTTTCCCCCCTTTGTTGCACCTCTATATATTCTTCTCCCCTTTGTACCTGCATTGAAAACAAGCAATATTTTTCCATGTTTATTCAACAGGCAATACAGTTCACACTCAGCTGGAGTGGATTCTGGCCATATGTGACTCCCTGGCAGCCCGACACAACTACAGTCTTGCTAGCCAAATTATCCTCTTGGAGATCATAAAAATATGATAAATAATTGGCCAGGAGAAAAAAAAAGGAAGATAGTGCTCCCATTTCTGTAGCTGGCTGATGTTCCTACTTAAGTTACTATGGAGAATTATTTCAGATGTGGAAAAGCTGGGGCTGCTTTACTGCTAACATCCTCCTTCAGTTTAATGCAGTTTTCACTTTTTGCCAAATGCATTTCCTCAGTCTGAAAAGCAGGGAGAACTGCTGGCAGACTTCAGTCAGTAAATCTGAACTCCTGTAACATCCAGTGATGGTCTTTGGGATGTGTTTGGGCAAATGTATTGCAAACACTATCTATTAACACAACACTTTAAGAGGGGTTTCTTGTATTTGGAAAAAAACTTCATAGAAATAAAAATATATAAATCAGGAATGAGATAAAATTCAATGTCAGCATGCTCCAAAAAGGGGTGTCTAATGTTAGGCTCCTAAATCCTTCTTAGCCACCAGGATTAGTAGCTTGATCTTTGCCACTGGTAATTGCCCTGCAGAGTCTGGGAAAGTAGCTCATTTAGGCACCTAAATGTCAGGTTTAGGAACCTAATTTCGGATTCTAAAATAAGAGCACCAGGATTTTCAGTTACTCTTAGAACTTTACTTTCAGGTCAGACACAAAATCAGAAGGGCTCTAATTTTCTACTTCCACTTTAGATACAACCCCAAATGTCACCATTGCCATAATATTCTGTAGGTGAATGAGAGGGATGATGGCAGGGGGAGGAACACTGAGCAGCAGAACAACCCTGGCGCCACAGCCTTGCTTCCTTTCCTCCTTCTGACTTCTTGTGGTCCCAGGCCTTGCTGCATTTGCCCCAGTTGCCTCCTTCCTTTCCTCTTGTTCTCTGTGCACTCACATCTTATCTGTCTGCCAGGGCTCCAGTAGGGCTACACAGGCTCCCACACAGCTTTCAGCCCATGCAGTGGCACCATTCCCACCTTCTGCAAGACCAGGGACCCCTGAGGTCCCAGGGACCTCTTACACTCCAGCAGCCAAAGGGACCTGCCTTTTTCTGCTGAAGAAGTGAATTTGCCTCTGCTATGCAACTGGTAATGGGATGCTCCACAGGGAATTGGAAGATAAAAACAAAAATCAGCTATTTTGATTGGCTACTTTTAAAGAGGTTCTGTTTTCCTTGTCAGGACCCTCCAGAACACAAAAAGCATAAGTCCAGAGTATGCTTGAAATCAAAACCAAGGCTAAATCTTAAGCAGAAGCCAAAGCCAAACCAGAAGCACAAATCAAAACCAAATGTGTTGCTCTATTCCTAGAAAGTGCTCTTTTCAAATAAAAATAGAATTACGCTCTTATTTCCTCAAGTCTCGCCTATACACAGAAGCTGTAATCATTTTACTAACCCCTTTTAGAAACTGATTTTTTTTTTAATTAGTACTGCCCTTTTATATTATTTTGGTTATCCTCAGAACACCTTGCACTGATTTGTCTTAATTTATTCTTTACAGACCAGGGCAGCTTTTGTCTCTGACGTCCTCAGAGTGCAAATACTACACATTTTCTGTCTGGAATTTTTTTAGTGAGTGCATTTGAATAATTTTACAAAGAGTAAAAATCTTTCTGAATTCCTGAACTGAATTTAGTGCAAGATGAATTAATGAAAGTCATCCTCTGCAGGACTGCAACGCAGACTGTAGGATTATAGTGCTGACTGGTCATATATAAGTAGGGGATTAATCCAAAGAGGCACTGAAGACAGCATGAGGAAGAAGCTTTCTTTAAACTGTAGCCACCCTAATCAGTGAGTAGAGCAAGGTGGCAAAATTTTTTACTGACAGGACTGAGAAAACAAAGATCAGAAAGGCAAGTCATGTGAATTTAAAGAGTTTAAAGCTTTAAATATTCCCTGGATAAAATGAGAAAATATTTTCACAGGACATCCTTTCACAGGATCTCCAGCTTTCTAGAATGGCTTTGGGTTTATCTCCTAGAACTGCTTACCCTCTGAAATCCACTGCAGAAAGCAGGGTGGATAAAAAAACAAAATGAGGGTGCATAGGACAAGGTGGGATGTCTTTAAACTGAAAGAGGGTAGGTTTTGATTTTATATTAGGAAGAAATTCTTTACTGTGAGGGTGGTGAGACACTGGAACAGGTTGCCCAAAAAAGATGTGGATGTCCCATCCCTGGGAGGGGTTTAAGGCCAGGTTGGATGGAGTTTTGAGCAGCTTGGTCTAGTGGGAGGTGTTCCTGCCCATGGGGATGGGGTGTTGGAGCTGTATGATCTTTGAGATCACTTCTAACCTGGACCATTCTGTAACTCTCTGACAGTAGGAAATAACATTAAGTGAGCAATTGCAGTGCCCTGTTGAAGCAGCACTTTCAAGAGCTCATCCAGGCACAGTTGCTTCAAGGATTTTAGTGCACACTTGTGCTCAAGTACAATGTTAAGAAACTTTGCAGATCAATTTTCAAGGGCTCCTGCTTGGAGCATTGCCATGTGTGCAAAATTCAGATCATGAATTCAGGAATGGCCAAATCCCAGCTTTATTTTCACCATCCTTGCTGGTTAGTAAATGTAGTTAGTAAAGTGATAAGAACTATTTAGTGGTAGATATCCACAGTAACTGAAATGCAGAATTGGATTTGTTCTCTCCTAACATGTCTGATTTGGTTGTGATTGAAGAGTGGTTCAATATTGCAGCAAAGGAAGCTATCAGAGCAAACATTATTACAATTAAGAAAACATCCCACCTATGATATGCTTAAGGCATAGCCACACAGTAATTAACAGGGTCTTATGTGTTTTCAGCTCTATCATTAGTCAAATGCTTAACGAAACCTCCCAGAAGAAAGCAGGAAGGGCAGTGCACAGATTCCTGGTGATTCATTGATTTCCTTCCTTCCATCCCCAGCTACTGGACAAACCTGCACAGTAAAATGTGTGGTGTTGCAGTGAGTAATGCCCAGTGCAGGAGAGACCCACCAGCTCCTCACCCACCTTCCATGGGAGAGCAGTGGCAGCACCAGCACTGTCCCACAAACACCCCCAGAGCCTCCAGGTGACCCACTGGGCTCTCTGAGGAACACCTCTCACTTCCAGGGATACTCTGCACTCCCCTTCAGTGAACCCTGCAGCAGGCAAGCATGTCTGTGGTCACCAGCCTTGCCTTTCTTTTGTGGCCTGACAGACCTCTCCATTCTGTGTGTCTGAGAAACAAGGGGATTGATTACCAGCTCAGACTATCTCCTACAAAAGCAAATTGTAAAATGAGAAAATATAAATTTTAAATAAATGGGAAGGTGCTTTCTTCCCTCAGCTGTCATACAGGATTTCTCCAAGGCATCTTTTTGCTGCACAAATTCAGATCTACTCATAAAACCCTCCCACAGAAACCTGGCTATTTCAGTGAGGTCAGAGACATTTGGTAGGGTGTTACCACATACAATTATTAGCTCTTGAGTCCTGATTTCTTCTTCAAAGAAAAAACAAAAATATAAGTAATTAATCCAGGGAATCTCAAATGTGTATATGGTGTAATTGAGGTTGTGATGTCTGCAAGGGGATGAAGGAAACAGTGTTCCCAAGTGTCCTGGGAAGGTCCTGCAATAAACTTATTTCTCCAACTGTACCCCAATGCTTCTTAAAAAACACCCCAAAAACCAGACAAGGTTATGTTCACATATTGCATTCCCATGAAACACACCAGGATCCCCATGTCCCAGCTGAATGGCTGCTGGATAGTCCAGGTGTCCGCAGGGAATTAAACTGTGGTTTGACCTCTCTTTTTGAAATTCCTTGATTATTACAGGATAGTTTCAACAAAGAAGATCAAGAGCCTTTCAAGGTGGCTGAAATTACTTTTATCAAGCTTCTTGTACACCAAGCTCTAACTAGTAGTGTGTTTTTATTACTGGTCAGACTAACAATAGCAATTAGATATATCACTGCAGCCAACCATAGAAAACGTATAGAAATGGTAACCTTCCTTAATTTTTTTTCCCTGAGGAAATTGACATTGGGGAAGGACTTCCATTGGACTAGGGGTTGTAAGTGGGCTTTGATTTAGGTTATGTTCTCTCTATAAAGCATTTCCCTGACCTGCCAGTGTGAAAATCCAATTGACTTGAGAAGGAAACCCCTGATGAAAAGGCCACCCTTAGCCTTCTTTTTATCTTCAAACAACCCATGTAAGATCAGTGAGACTATTTCAAAAGGAAGTTTTAACATATAAATGCTAAAAGCAGCTCCACAGTTTCACTGAATTGATGTTTCAACTTGTAATTCCTCATGTATCTTGACTCTTTTCTTGTAGCAACTTTTGCACAAAACAAATAGACTTAACATAATTTATGTGTTACAAAAATGAGTAGCATAATTCCTCACTTTGTAAAATCAACTGGAGTTTTCTCAGTAATGTGGAAAGGAGCAAAACGTGACCTCTAATGGCTGTAATACCCACCCCACTGAGAGCCATGGCAAAACAGTTATAGATTTTAATGGCAGCTAGAGCTGCCCTTAGGTTCCTATGTCCTCTATATGCATTGCAAGAATGATTCAACTGCTCTGTTTTCCCTCTCTTGAACAGGATTTCATCCCCGGTTCTTGTCCAGACTTTTCCCTCTGTCAAAGTTCTGTATATTCAATTTCAGAGTCCTATTGCCCAGTTTGCGGTGGCATAATGCCACCCTATCTTGTAAAAGGACTTGGCTGAGCTCCCAGCAAAATCAGTAAAATCATTTCCATTGAGATCCCTGCGAGCTGAATCAGACACAGGTTCATAACTTTGAGGTTTCCTCCACGGCCCCTCTGCTCTTTAGCCTTGAATTCCTGCAGGCTCTCAGGAATTCGCTCTCCTTTTCCTTCCAAAGCTTTCAAAACAAAACTGATAAAGCAATTTTTCTCTCTGCAGCTCTTCAAGGTTCTTTAGACAGAGCAACAAAAGGGTGAATGAGAAAAAAATATCTGGCATAATATTCTGCAAAGAGAGGTCTCAGGAATGATGTTGTGAGTAAGATGGGAACTGCTAAGCCAGGATACACGAGTGGTGCCCCTGGTCCTCTGTAATTCTGTGGATTTCAGATCACACAAAATTGCCAAGCATTATTTCCTCATATTTTCCTCCAAACCAATATACTGGATACTAGAATTAGCTATACATGAGAGGGTTTTTTTTATGGTTGTGAAAGTTAAAGAGCAGCTACAGCCCTGGCCTGAACAGGAGGGAAGGACACAAGGAAGAACCCTTGGATTTTACACAACAGCCACAGGACACTGGAGCCACTGCTAAGATTCACCACTGACTTGTTGCCCACCAAAGATCCAGCAGAGCAGTAGGGTTTAAGGCAATACCATTGGAGCTGCTGAAGGGGGCACAGAGACCCAGCTGCCCTGTGTAACTTCACATGTTGCAATTCCCTGCTTCTGGGAAGGAATGCCTTGCTCTATTCTTATTTCAGACTGACACGAATTAAATTAAGTAGTAACATTTCTGTCTGCTCCAATCCCAACACTTAGGTACTCTGAGAAAAGGAAAAAGTGGGCTACTTGCTCCAAACAGAGTGAAAAACTCCTCATTTAAAGAAGTTGGCTGCTTGATTCCAGTCTCTGAAAACTTCTTCAACAAACCAGTAACAACACTGTCTATCCCTACAGGTGCAAGTTGTGAGTCACACTTTAGTTCTCACTCTTTTTCAAATCCAGCTGTCTTCTCTCACTGCAAGTGGTTCAGGATAGAACAACACATATACAGATGATGTGCATCATTGTTGTAATAATGTGTATGTTAATTTATTTTTAATTAAACTAATGTTTAAATATAAAATACCATAATTTTTTTCAGTTTCAAAGGCAATTTTTTTAGTTAAAATGCTGGTTAAGCTTCATTCTTTTTCATTCACTTTTCTTTTCTTGTTGCAACCCTTCCATTCCAAAGTCAGAGATGCCGAGCTGACCTGAAGGAATTTTCTTAACGGAATTGTGTTCCAAATACTAATAGTGTTAGTATTGTCCAAGCTAGATAATTGGCAATCCCCAAAGAGCAGATAGGATCTGTTGCCTATATATTACTAGCTCAGGGCTACATAATGGCCAGCACTAATTGATTTTCTTCCTTTCCAGTCATACAAGTATAAATCACAGTTAAAAATTATCTCAAGTCATTTCTAAGATAGTGTCTGTAGTAAGCACGCTGCCACCACAAGCAATACCTTTGATATGCTTTCCTCCTAGGAGAGACAGAAAAACACCATCCTTCATCCTGTCATTAAGCACAGGCTGGAGATTTAAACATGTTTAGCCAAAGCTCAAACTACAGTGGTACATGATGTATAGTAGAAGGGACTGCACATATCTGAGTTCCACCAAAAAAAAAGCAGACACTATTAAATGTAATGATCAAAATGCAGCCTCCCTGGCTCCCACTGCTCTCAACTACACTTAACAAGTCGCACAATGCAGCAGTAGCTACCCTCACAAATCTTTGCACAGAAAGTGTGGCATAAGTACATTGTGGAGTTCCAGGACTGTTAAAGCTTGTTAACTGGATCTTTAAAATGTATTAAATGTCTACTGAAATGCAGACTGTAACAGCCCCCAAAGGAGAAGGACCTTAATAGCTTTATATATTTATGTATGTATGTTTTTATATGCATAAGATATACAATAGAAACACTGCTATTTAAATATGTTAAATAGGCATAGGATGAAAAATGCTTTTTCATCTCGGAAACATGAGTTCATGGATGCAAGAGCAGCATTGGTGAGTGCAAGGTTTAAATGTACAACAGATTAATTTGCCCAAAGACTTTAAAAACAAAGCGTCAATGCTTTTTGTTTGAAGACATTCTGCAACATCCCTGAATAGGATATAAACAACATAGCAGCCACAATGCTCTATCTCCTCAAACAAACAAATGACGTTATTGAGTAAAGAATGCAATTGTGAGAGACTGATAGAAACTGAAATAACGTCCCAGACCTTTTAGACCAGTTGAGCTGTGCTGGGTTCATATCACAGTGGGAAAAGCAAGCAAATCTGGCAGTTACACAGTTTCCTTCTTTTAAAGCAGGCTGGGAGTAGCAGGAGTCATTCTGACATTGCCTGTACCGTGCTGAATGCCCACTGCCCTCATGGGCCAGAACAGCAAGGAGAAACCATCTGGATTTAAAAAAGCCTTTTTCTTTTCACCAGATTTTAACACAGGACTCCTTGGCTGGTATAATCAGGTCCATCTGAACTGACAAAGCTAATGCATCCCATGGCACCCACACAGGTGTAATCATTAATCTGCATATAATCAATAGGTTTCTTTATACTAAGCTCCTTCCGTATGTAAATGGAAGTGTTTATGGCAACTGAGGCAGGTGGACCAATGCCTGAATAAATCTAAAATGCATGGTCTCAGATTGGATATGTGGTGAGTGAAGTTGCTATTTGTTTAACAAGAGGTGTGTTACCTTCCACAGCCTTTTCCTTTTCTTCTTTCTCATTCTTTACTCAAGGAAAGCTAGTGGGAGTTTCTCCCAGGGTGAGAACTGAGTTGAGTGCAAAGTCAGTTAAGCACCGCTTTGTTTCAAGTTCATTTTATGAGACAAGTTATATCAAATTAACATTACTTTTATATTACTAAGGTTTTACACTGCACACACACACACATGTATGTTAAAAATGGAAGTAATTTTGTCACAGGTCACCTTTCATAAAAATTCAGACCAAAAAAATATGACAGTGAGAATTTTCAGGTGGTCAACCCTGGCCTACCTCAAATTGGCGGAATTAGGATAATATGAAAATTGCCTCTCATTCAGGTCAGTCACCCTGAGCCTGGTGCTAAATTGCATCCCACTTCCAAATAGGAAATGAAGTTTCTGGAAGGTGCCACAGAGAGGTAGCATCTGCACCCACTGATTTCACAAGAAGTCTGGTCAGGGCCTAAGTCAAATGAGAAGAAAAGTGGTCTTGTGTACTTTTCAAACTCCCTTTTGCTTTCAGACACCAGGGTACAGAGGTTCAGATGGGTGAATAGGTGGACCACAAACAATGATCTGTGCTTCCATATTTACTTAGGAATGCTGTCCTTGGCAGTGCATGTTTCCAGTGGCGGAAATCTCACTTCCTGATGCAAATACAATATTTGGCAGCAGTTAACATATACTCGCCTAAGAAAACCTTGCCACAGTTTGAACTCAGTGTGCAAGGGACTTCAGTGTTCAAACTGGCTAAGCTCTTTTTTTTTGACAAATCTTACACCAAAATGTTCAATACAGAAGGGAAGATGCTTAGGCACACAACCTAAACAGACTTCAGACTTTTGTTCCAAAAAACACTGAACAGCAACTATTGGAGTATTTTCTTTGCATATGAATGAATTGCAATAATCCCTGAATAAAAGCAGGTCTTTGGTTATTTTGTGGAATAAATATTTTCCTTGTATAATACTGCCCAGTGGATTAAAAATCAAATTAAGTACAAGCCTGTGCCTACATTATGTAAAGCTCCAGGATCCCAGGAACCACTGTTTTGCTCAGCATCACATGTGCAGAGCATCATTAAGAAATGTCAAGGTCATATTTTACCCTGCTCCTTCATACATACAAGAGAAGAATTTTGGTCACAAAAACATCTCCCTATTATACCCAAAAAGCATGCAGTTTCCTTGGGAAAAATCATTAATTCTAATTCGGTTTTGAAGGAAGTAATCTTTTTTCTTGCCGTATCTGATAAAAGCAGCAGCCCATGATTACCTAATCTGAAGGTCATGTCACATTCAAATAACTAACCTATCTACACAGGGGATGGAAACTCCGCGGTCACCACCCATCACGACAGCTGTCAGCAAAATAAAAGCAATGCCGCTCCCTGCCTTCCTGGTACATCCCAAATTGTCTGGATGATAAAGATAATTCTGGAGAACAAACAAACAAACAAACAAAAACCTGTAATGTGTGGGTATACCAGCAAACTTTCAGAGAGGAGACAAACAAAGGTCAAGAGGAAAAGGAGCTGTAGTAATAACCACATCTTTGCATCTGCAGGAATTTAGCCATGCTCTATTTCAGCAAGCAAGAGGGGAGGATGGCCTAGGTCTGAGAAGCCAACACCCCACACTGTGAGATGTGTTAGCAAAGCCTGGCTTTCCAGGGGCTTGAGCAACTCCTCTCTCCTTCTCCCCACTCATTTGCTCTCATTTTCCCTATTCCAACCCCTCCCCACATGCTCCCAGCACATATCCCTTATACCAGCACTACCTTCTGCCTGGGCACCTCTCCTCAGCCCAGCTTCCAAACACACACACGCACCCTTGGCCAGGACACCGAGAAGGCAAAGCACAGGTCAGCAGTGTCAATTTCCCTTACCAGAGGCACGCCTTGGGGATCTCCATCCTCTCTCCAGACGCCAGTTTTCATTTAATTCTTCAGGACTTCGTGTCTGTGAGGCCTCTGCTCTTGCTGCCGGGCGTGGGTGACTTCACCTCAGGCGCTGCTGGGTGAAGAGGGCTCTGTGGAATTCAGCCTCTCCTCGGGATACAACACCACGAAATAACTCCATTATGGAGAATGACGCTTGTTAATAAATACCAATAGTTCTGAAGCATTCCTTAACAATGGGGGGAGCTGTGAATAACCAACAGTGCCCAGGCCTCGCTGTCTGTCCAGCCATTCCAGGAGCCCGAGTGTGGGGCTGCTCCCCCGGCCGGCGCTGCCAGGGAGGGAAGGGAAGGGGAGGGAAGAGGGGGCAGTGACCGGCCCGGGGGTGACACACGGCGGCTGCCAAACTGCAGGTGATGCTCCTGGCTCCTCACGGCAGCTCGCAGAGAGAGTGCTGCCCGCGGGAAGATCCCTGCCACTTCCCCGGCCCTCACCAGGTGGCACCAGCATTCAGCCGGCATTCCAGCCGGGATTCCAGCCGGGCTGGTTCTGCTCGCCCCGGCGGGCAGCCGGCGCTGGACACTGAGGCCCACTGAGGTCTTCTGAAGTGAATGCAACATAGAAAAGCCTCCAAAACAAAATAAACTCCCCAAACATTGCTTGGCAATACCTGAAAGTCCTTGTTTTTCTTGCTACACGTTGCCTTCTCCCTTGCAATGTGCAGGAAGCCAAACTCTGATTTCAGGCTTCACTTTCTGCTCTCAGTTCCCTCTTGGTTAACCATCCTTACATTATTAGTTTGATGCAAAAGGAAGGGCAAGACTTGATTCGGTCAAACCTTTTCAGAGCAAACCCAAGCAGTGTAATTGTTAATTAAATCACCTGAGCTAATTAAACTATTTGGAAAAAATGAAGAAATTGAAAAGCAAGGGAGAAAGAAAAACCTCCTCCCTTAGTGTTGCTCTACTGAAGTGTGCACCTGGAATCGTGGATGTGTTTTCCTCCTCTGAGTTTTTGCAGGTTTAAAAACAGTGTAGACCCTAGATCTTTTGTCTTTGCACTTGAAAACCTGGCAAGGAAATGGCAGATTAGAAATAAAACTTCTCATTGTTAATACTTACATAAACAGCAAGTGTTTACCATGCAGCTGCAGTGGCTTTGTGCAAGGGCCCACTAAGTGTCACGTCCAAGGCTGGACTTGGAAGTGTGCTAGAAATCCGGTTTTCTTTCTATTACAGCAAAGTCTGTGTGTGAAGCAAAGAGAGGAACATAAGTAGAAAATTAATTTTTAAAAAATCAGTTGATTGTCCCTTAGATCCTTCTGCCAACCTGCTCACAGATCTGAGGAACCTGAGCCTGGTGCCCTGAGCAAAGTCCTGGGGATGAAAGGAGAGGAGATGCTTCCACCTCAGTGAGGATCCAAGTGGCTTCATCTCCACTGAGAGCTGCTGGTGCTGCCCAGCCCCCTTTGTGGAACAAACCTCATGTACTTGGTATCAAAGCACAATGGTTTACATTTAAGCGATGTCTTTACACACAAAGGCCTCCACATGCCTTTACAGCCTTCTTATCTAAATTACATCACCTCCTGCTGAAATTCAAACAGATATGTTTGATATGCTAAATAGCTGTAGTCTAATTAAAAGCACTGCAGCTAGATTGCTCTGCATGCCACACTTGGATCTAAACAACTTTATCCTGTATATGAGTTAAACAGCAGTTGTATGGAAGGACAACCACATCATCAGGACACAAATGTGAGGCAGAAGATCATAATCTTATCATCATCATCAATATAGTCTAATAATAACAAATGCTACAATATTCATGACTTTGCAATTAATTTTAATGTCCCATTTGGAATGAGACCATAACAGTTATCTCAGTTATATCCCAATAAGAATTAAAGTTTCTGCTAAGGTTTTGAATATCTTTCCTTAGTTGTCAAAGAAATTCTGAAATTACATTTGACGTCCTATTCTGTCTAATTGGAATATATATTCCCACAATCTGGTTAACTTTGTATCCTTCTCTTGGAAGATCTTCATTAAAGTTCTACTATTAGAAATTACTTTTTATGTTAAATAAAGACAGTACAATTGCAGTTCCTATGAAATTCAGAATGTAGAAGAGGAAAAAATAAAGAAACTTTTTTAGTGAGTGAACACAACCAATATTTCTTTCAAAAGGAACTTTTAGACTTTCGTAGTATGTTCTTTGAAAAACAGGGCAGGTTTCACACATGATGAAGTTCATGCTAATAGATTGACTGAGGTAACTGCAATGAAGAATTAGGAACTGATTACTGCCTCATAAATTAATTTTTCTTTGAAAAGAACCCATATCTTAGTGTCACAACCTGCCCCTGAAGGTGAGGGTAACTCAGGTTCTCCTTAATAGATCCCTTGGGGTGGATTAGACTGAAACAACACTGAATGATCAGTGTTTATGAATGTATATATGTAGGGTTTGTTTTAGAACAATTTGGTTGCAATGGAAATGGGATATGTAGCCCTTTTGGTTATTATCTGTAGAAATATAGCAATATAAAAGCATAAAAACAATAAGAAAATGTGTAAAAAAAGGAAAGAAAGGATAAGAGTGGAAAGATGTCCCCACACATGCATCCTGCAATGAGCTGTTGGTTAAGGTGATGGTTGCAGTCCTGATTCATCAGGGGTGGGATGAAAGGCCCCAGAAAGGAGTCTGTGGGCACTTCAGAGGTCTTCGATGGTTTATGACCCTTTCTAAGACACAACAGCTTCCTCTCAGGTCAGCGTAGGTGAGCCAATTACTCGCCTCCACAAATGGCTGATTGCTTCGAGTCATTAACCATTATTAACATTTCGGTCTCTCACGCAGAGTGAAGCAGGAGCACTAGAAAAGATTTTCCTTTCAGTGCAATTAACCCATACTGTCTGGATAGGGAAAACAAAGTCACCTTAATAGAGATTTTTTTTTTTCTCAAAAAAATCTTTGTGGGACACTGCAATGCTTTTCTAAGAGTTCAGTATCATTTGTGTGAAGACTATCATACAATGTGTATATGCTCATCCTTGAATCAGGAAACAATCTGATATTTCATAGTTTACAGATAACTACAAACTATTGTTTATGTGTCCAGAGTTTTCCTATCTTATCCTTTACATATTCTTTATATATTCTATAAAATTTATGGAGTATTTTCTTATGTCTAGACACCTGAACAGACCACAGAAAACTTAATAACAGCTCTCTGGTATTAAGAGAGCAGAGTGCAAAACAAGCTAGCTCGAGCCATTTCTGTAAAGAGCCCCATAGTACACATATGTTTCAGTGAACAGAGGTATCTGAAATATATTTGAATTAATAACACTCTGCGCAGATCAGCAGAGGAGAGAGGGGAATAGAAGACAAGATTGTAGTCCAAGGCACACTTAATAAACTAAGATGTCAGAAGAGCAGTGTTAGGAATGTAGGAAAAACTAAAGCAGTTAAAGTCACTCTGTGGTGAGCTTTGAGACACTCAGTGCAGCAGCCCACTGCTATCACAGGCCATCTGTTCTTCACAAAGTCAGGAGCCACTCAAGGCAGATGAATATTATGTTCAAGTACTGAAAAATATCTAATTTGGATGGATAGGAAAAGAGTTGTGGTTGCTCCTTGTAAGGGCAGGACCACAGAAGGAGTAGAATTTTGCATATAGCTAAGATTTTCTTCTATTTGCAGCTTCTGCAAAAAGGCTTTTTCCACTTTAATTTGCCAGTGCATGAGCTAAATAAATGTGTGGGTAATGGCAATCCTTATAATACTGGAGATATGCCGGATTTTTTTTTCCAAAAAACATTCAGTGGAACAAAAAATACATTTAACTCACAGTTAAGAGGACACAGAGTTCAATCACCTTTGACCAACTTACTGAATGCTGATTCAAGCCTGCTGAAGACAATTTGTTGGAGTCCAGTAAATACCCGACAAATGACAGCCATGCAGAGTCACTGCTACATAAAAGCATTTTTCAGATGAATTCTGAAAATTTTCCACTGTGAGTGGACCCTGGTCACCGACATTTTCACAAAACTTTGTGGCCATCACACCTGATGGTCTAAGCTCCATTTAAACTAACAGGGACTCAAGTGCTTTGAAAGTCCGTGTTTAACTTCTGGCTGACACCCAGAAGTCCCAGAGAGTGCTGCCCTTCACAACACTGGGAGCTCTGAAGCTGAGCAATGGTTTGAGTATGGCATTCAGAAGCAGCTGCAAGTTGCTGTTCTACAACAGGCAGTGGAAAATGGGAGCTTAATAACAACCTGCCAATTGATCTTTCCAAAAAAAAGTCACTAGTACCACAAAGATTGGAGAAGCCAGCATGTCTAGCAAAGAGAATGGCTCCTGTGCTCAGCCTGAAGCTGGAAAGGGCTAAAGAAAACTTTATTCTGATTTTTAACCATCCCCATGAATGACCCTTGCATATGAACAACACTGAGCTGGATAAAGAAAATAAGCTCTTGGTATAAATGTAAAAGAAGAAGGAAAAGCTCTCTCTTCTCTGGTTTTCCTTTACTGTTCTGTTAATTTCTTGATGTTGTTACTTCCCGTGTTCCAGTAGTCATTGCTCCCGTTCCACAGTCCTATTTTAATTTGCAACTTATTGGGCTCCTCAGAGTTCCTGGTTTTCACAATCTGCCTTCAGATTTTACCCAGCAAATTTCCCTTCATTGCAAAATATCCTTTGTTATCTTTTCTATCTTTTCTCCATCTATTCCCATCAAAGAGATTGTTTCCCAAACCTCCCACTGCAGGTTGCCTGGTATTGTACTGGTGCTGTGCTTTGTTTGTGCTGTGTATGCCACCCCACTGCAGCCAGCCTCAGCCCGGAGAAGGTATTGCTACCTAGACAGCAGTTATATTTTAGCTCTGGTGGAGGTTGCCCAAGCTCCCAGTTCTGCTCTGTTTTCCACTCTCTAGCTGTACCTCTGCACATAACCAAGGGGTGCCTCACACACTGCGCTCCAGGCTCAGCAGATGGGTTTGTGGGGAGAGGACCCACACCCTGCAGAGCTGCAGGCTGGGGGAAACCCACAGGATAAATCTCCCAGTTTGGGATAAAGCTCCCACAGGAGCAAATCCTTAAGCAATGCACTCCTGAGAACCAAGTCTCTGCTGAATGCAAGCGCGTTCTGCTTCTGCTTTAAGGGCTTATTGTTACTATTTTTTTATTTTGGCTAAATGTGCTTGGTTTGCCATATGTTCAGCAAACAGCCTTTTCACCTAACGGCTACCACCATGCCAAATCTCAAAGCAAAGAACTTGCAGTGATCTTTTAATACAGAATAAAATATTGGCCCCCGCCCCCTCACTTGGCTTTGATCTGGAAAAAAATTACATCACTTTTTTTTTAACTTCTATTTCACAGGTGCAGGCCTGCACCATCCCAGCATGGTCAGTCCCATCCTAAATGGTTAATGCTTGGCTAAAATGTAAGCATCTAAAAACAGGATATTACAGCAGAAAACCAGATAAGTGCAGTAACAGTAGGAGCTGCAAGGCCCTTCCCAGCTGTCCCTTCTCCCCCACCCATCAAAACAAGTAAAGATAAAATCTCAGTGCATTCATGTCTAGTTAAAAACCTGTGCAAGCGAATTGACAAATTTAATGAAGATTTCTGACTTATGGCAACTTTTGTTTGTGATTACCAGCGCTACAAAAGTTGACACAGATGTTCAGAATTGTGGTGGAAGGAGTGCCTCTCAAAGGCATTCACATCAACACCACAAAACCAGCATTTCCCTCCCTCCCCACAAAACAGGGAATGGCCATGATGGTACAGAGTGACTCCAGGCATGACGTGTCCCCTCCTTTCCCACTTGCATTTTTCTGGCCAACTGGTGGGCTCACCTTTGCTGTGCCCTACAAGACAGAAGGTAAACATGCATCCCAAGAGGGGACCAGTCAAGGAGTGAGATGATAAGAAGTGACAATTTCTGTCTTCATTCCCTTCCACACCATTCATTTGTGAATGGAGGAGGAGGGGATCACATCTGCCACTGGTCTGTGCAGATGGCCCTGCCTGGGTGAGCAGATTCACACTGGAGATGAAACCAGCGCAATATTTGCATTGTTGTGGAGTCAGGGACACAGTAGCTTTAACTCAAAAAAGTTCAAATTCTCTGTTCCCTCTGTACAATGATGCATATGGTAAAATGAAGGGGATTGTGTTTCTTCCTGACTCCTTTCCTACCCTGAAAGGTAAGAGGCAATCTCATTTTCAGCCTTGACATCTTTCTGGACAGCAAGCTCTTTACTTACATGTGTTTATAGCCAGAGACTCCCATGGTGGCACAGGAACTGCTGGGATGGCAGTGGATGGGAAAATATAAATGCCACACCAGAACTAAAATTTTTCTCCAGCAAATTTTTTTATTTTATGTGGCTCAAGTCGTGTTGGCTTTTGCTGTTCAAATCTGTTTGTGTGTTCATTATGTCACCACAAGAAAGGGAGAAAATTTGTCATTCTCTAGAAATGTAATCTTTCCATGAGAATTCCTGAAGTTCCTCTCTTTATTAGATTTCCATTTAACTTTGTGTTTTGTTTTGTTTTAATGTAGATGTGCCTAGAGCTATAAAGCAGGAGGCTGATCTGCTTTTCCATTGCATTTAGCTGCTTCTATGCCAAATCTCATCACATCCCAAGTCATGCACACTTCTTCCCTGCTTTAAAAGGTGGAATCTGTATTTCCCAGAAGAGTCATGAAAAGAGGGGGAACCACTACGATAAGCCACATTTCTTCCGGAAAGGGAGAAGTAGCAGAGAAGGGAAGAAGGAAAAACACTGGTGTAGGATGTGTTCATCCTATTAGCCTAGCAACAAAACACACTGGAAAGGCAACAGCGCTTTCGGCACTAAACACACTGAAAGTCCTGATGTCAACAAAACAAAACAAAAATGCATTTGTGATGGGGAAATTTCACCTCCATTTGATGTATGCAATTTTGCCAGTGCCAGCACTGGGGAAATAAATCCTGCAATATCCATTTTATGTGAGTCTCTATTTACCATAACAAGATAGATTTGTTCTGGAAAATTTTTTGTCAATATATCCTTTGTTAAGCATTACCTTCATCTCCTAGCAACAGTGTGGGGAAATCCATCAGAGACATGGAATTTAACTGCAAAATAGGATGGCTCACTGTAGCTTGTACACTTTTGGAAACCTGCACTGGCATGCAGATACTCTCACGCACTTACACTGTTTTGTAACAGTGTAAGTGCATGAGAGTATCTGCATTGATGGACTGATAAATCAAACTAGAGCATAGAAACTGGGCAAAAAAAGAGAACAAAACAAAGCAAAAAGCCCACTCTTTCTCTCATCAAAAACAAATTTACCAAGGCACATGAAATACTGAAATAACTGCTCTACCTCTTGTTCTTGAGGAGATTCTTTCACACCCGTACACATTGCCCACACTTTGTGGGACATTGGATACATACACACACACCACATTTAAAATTTTTGGAATGACACTTAAAATGTTTAAATGTCATCAAAACACAGTTTTTCCAGCCTCAGAGATTTGTGGGGTAATTTTCCTAAAAGTACAACAGGAATAATAAACCTCTTGCAAACAACACAGTCACTGAGCAGACGGGTACAGACAATACTCCCCTAGGTGCCTGTGCATTTCAGGGCATGTACCAAACTCTGCTTTTCTTTTCCTTCCAGAGAGAACTTGTGTTCCATTTCAAGGAAGTTAAGGGTGACCTAAAATGCTTTTAAAAGTCTCTAAGGGATCTCTTGCAGTTGAGCTCTGCAATACCCCTTTGATCTGCATGTCATCCTGCTGGCTGTTTTTCAAGGTTGGATTTGTCCCTCAGGCTGGTCCCAGGAGGTGGCTCCTCGCCTGGGGTGGAACTGACATTGCTGCAGCTCAGCCTCTGCAAGCACAGAAAAGGAAGGGGTGGTACTGCAGCCTTGTGGCTTGTCTGTAGCATAAGAAAATGGGAATTCTCTGTCTGTCCCAGCCTGGCCACATCTGGAGCCTTGCAACTGATGAAGCTTGGCCATTTCTTGTGACACTCCTTGGGGGTGTGAACATCTTGTCTTCATTGGCTACTGGGTTCCAGAAACTGCAAGAACAGGTCTAGGGTGTGGAAATCCTTTGCAGAAGGGACATTGCCAGAGACTTTGGGGGAATGACTTAAAGGATTTTCTTTGTTCCCCAGTTCCCTGAGCACATTACCACACACAGAAGCCTCCACATAAGTAAGGGTGACTCATCCTAGTGATCCCTATGTGATAGCATGGTCTGAATCAGTCTGTCAGCTACAGCAAGTTCTTATGGACACAATTCAAAGCCCAGTAAAGATCCCTGAAGTCTTTGTGGGTTTATACCCATACTCCATCATAAACCTGATTTTATAAGTAAATGACACCGTTTATTATTACACAGTAGTCTCCTACACTAGCACAAAAGCATTTTGTTATTTGCCAACCAGATAAGAGGAATATTTCTGTGCCCTTTACCACATCTTCATAAAGGGGACACTACAGTAGGAGAGTGACTTTATATGTGTATAATGTCCTGCAGATTGGAAATCTTCCAACATACATTGTAGAGGGTTTTTTAATAAAAGAAGATGTGGCCCAGAGCTACAGTCAAGCATTCTGAGGGACTGAGGTAATGTGCTGTTCTCAGAGATCCTTATTAGTTCAGCTGGGGAGACAGGAGGCAGCTGAGGGGACACCTCCACATGACTGAGCCAGCCTGAGACTGAGGCTGCTCCTAGGAGGACATTAAAAACATCACCAGATCAAAAGGACTTTGTTTTTAACTGTGCCTTATAGATGTGCAAGGGCTGTAGGGGAGGGTTAATTGGCAACAAGGCTAATAAACAGCTCCCAATATAAAACCAGCTATTCAGATATCTGCTGAACTCTGAAAAGGCAGCTGGGGAGACAGGTGGGGGAGAAAAACAGTTTTGGCAAAAGTCTGTGTTTCCAAGGGAAATTAGCACCCAATTATTGGGTATTGCTGCTGCATGGGGAAAATCTGAGCAGTGACCCAAACTCCCTTCTGCCCATCTCTGGAATGAAAAGACTTTTGCTGCAAGGAAATGCCAAGACCTCTTTTCACACTGCCTGACCCTCAAACACTGGTAGAAGGCACAAGAACCATCCCAAGTAAAACTTCTCCTTTAAAAAGAGACATTTATATTGTTGTTCCTGACTTGGGCATAATGATTTCAGTCAATGTGAATTTATTTCCATCCAAGCTGTGTTTGTTCTCGAACTTTTTGCTATTGACTCGCACACATGTTCAGTATACAGAGCAAACACTTCGGTGTGAAACAACATCATACACAATGAGTCATCAGTGCTCTGGTCCACAGCCATCCCACAGAGAGCTGGGGCTGTCAGTAACTCTGTCAATTGCAAACATAGCTACAAACTCAGAACCAGACAGTTATCTTGTATAACACCTTATGGAGAATCTGCCTAAAGCAAACAGGAGCCATGCTAACGTATTTTTGGAAGAGCTAGAATAGAAAGATAGATTATTTGGTCAGGAAGAAGGTTTTGGACAAGTCCTGACGACACCGATGCATCTGAGCAAGATGATTTTAAAAATAATTATAAATTAACCTTTGACTTACAGAAGAACCTGTCCTGGTTTCTATGGTGATGTGCAGCTATCATCAAGAGTTAGTTTCAAGTGCACAGAAAAAAATTCATTAATTCACCTGGGGAATAGCACTAAATAAATTAACAGTGTTAACTCCAGGTATCCTGATGACACAGGCAGGTGAAAAGGGGAAGAAGGGGGTGGAGAGGGGCACAGGAAGGCAGGGAACAGCAGAGAAGATGGCAGAAAAGAAGGGTAAGGGAGTTGGGGCTATGGCCTATAGTTAGTTTTATAACACAGGGGAGAGCAGAGTAGAGGAGGTGAAGAAGGACAGAGAAGGGCAAAAAAGGGATGAGAGCAGTGTGTAGAGATGGACAGGCAGTGACCAAGGGGTGAAAAGGTGTGTAAAGGGGACAAAAAAGGGCAGGAAAAGTCAAAGCAAGTCAAAAAAGGGCAGAACAGTGCAGAGCTAGGGTGAATGCTGCAGAGAAGAGCAAAGAAGGGCAAAAAATTAGCAAAGAAGGGTGAAAAAGGAACAGAAGAATGGAAGAAATGCAGAGAAGAGTGGAGATGGGCAGAGGTTAAAGAAGGTCAGAGAATACAACAGAAGTGCAGAGAAGGTCAGAGAAGATCAAAGAATGTCAGAGAAGCTCAGAGGGAGCTGGGCAGATGGAACAGAACAGCAGAGAAGAGGGGTGGAGAAGGAGAAAGAAGGACAAAGGATCAGGAAAAAAGAGAAGGTAAGAAAAGGCTGAAAAAAGGCAGAGATGGGCAGGCAGAGAGGGGAGAGCAGGAGAGAAGATGGGAGGAGAAGAAAGACAAATGAGAGGAAGGGCAGAGACAGGAGGCAGGCAGTGAAGGAGGAAGAAGAAAAACAAAGAAGAAAGGCAGACAAGATGGAAGGGCAAAGGAAATGGGCAGAGATAGACGGGCAGAGAGGGGTGGAATGGGGACTGAGGAGGGCAGAGAAGGGCAAAGGAGAAAGGTGAAGAATGACTCAAAATGAAGAACTCTGAAAGACTGTAGATTCACTTTATCAATATTGGCACCAAGGGTGTACTGAGGAAATTAATCCTGTGATTGATCAGAGTTGCTTAGGGATCCATGATAAACAGAGTGAACCTCATTTCCCTCAATAATACACACACACATCCCTGTATCTAAATCTATACCTATGTATTTTGCAGTCTGAATGGGAAACGTGGGAGCTTTGCTCTCCACTTTCCCTACCCCATTCCTTCTGATCTGGGAACAGAGAATTCAAATTCTACTCAGCCCCATCACTGCAAACAATTTCCAAACCATCTGCTATCTAATAAAACAACTTGTCTAGACAAACCCCAAACCAGGCAACAAATCTGATATTGTACTTGAAGTCTTCTAAGTATTAACAACCTGCCATTGCTAACCTGTCAAACTTCTTCACTGGGAAAAGGACTCACATTTACAATCTCAGGCACAAAGAGTGGAAATGGGAATGATTTTTTCCATCTTTAGATACAGGAAAGCTGCTCAGAAGATGGGACAGGATCCAGTCAGCCCATCCTGAGCACTGTTTACACCCACACAGTCCACACCTGCAAAAGCAGCAAGCAGTGGAGAGAGGGGGGTGCTTTTGAAGGGACCCATGTGCTCACACTGGAGCTCCTGAAGCAGGTTTGGAGTTAGTTAGTTGTGTAGCTGGGGACCCATCAGCCTTGCCTACTCCAACAAGATGGAGAGCCCAGTGTATTCAGGATTTGCTAGGAAATTGCTTTTGATTCACTACCTCTGAGAGAGTGGAAACCAATTCCAGATTCACTGAACACAGACTCACTTGAGAGAAATAGATTAAAAATACTGTCTGTCTCCAATAATCTCAAAAATAAGCTTGTGTTGTGTGAGCAGAGAGGTTCTCTTTCCTGTTCTTCTTGTGTTGTTTTTTTTTTTTTACTGAGTTGATTTGAAAATAAAGTTCTCGTCTTGATGATAGAGCTCTTAAATACTCAGAAGCACTGACCAAACCTGGTTCCAGTTTCTGAACATTTCACTGTGCAATTCAGAGCCAAAGAGAGGGCGGCAGTCTTTCCAGGGAAGGGCCACAGGGGCAAGAGATAAGTTTAGTTCCAGCTGCTTCAAAGAAGAGGTTTTGAAGCTCCATTTTTTGGCAAGAAATCAGGGAAATCAAGTTATGAAAGTATGTAAGCTGTTAAAAGGCTTTTATGAATCTTGTTTTATTCTGTTCAGAAAGAGTCAGGCAGGAGAGAAAAAAGGCAAGAAATAAAAAGCATAGTGCTATAACACTTAGACGTGGGTTACTTGTCTGAAAGCTCTTATTCCCTAGTCTTTATCAGTTTGGTCCAATAGAGCTACATCCAGAAAGAAAATTTCTCTGGTAGGGTTTGACCCAACACCTTCTTTAAGGCTTCTATCACTTGAGCCAAGCAGCTGCAGAAATTAAATTAATAGGAACTGGGCATCTATTTTCAGTGAGAGCTTTTGCCAGTCTACAAAGTGCCAGTCTCCTTCAGGAGGCCACATTACCTCTGATCAATGGAACGGTGTTTATCTACCCAAGGTTTTGCCCAAACACAGAAGTCCAAAATTCCCTCTCAGGAGATGGCTGTGAAGGCAACAAGGAGGGTTTGTGAGAGGGAGAGGAGTTTGTCAAATCTCTTTTGGGTGCATTTGAGCTGAGCAGTGGCCAAGTCCCACAGCATGCCCAGACAGTGCCTGGCAGTTTCAATGAGAAATTTATCCCAAAAATGTCCTGG
Organism: Drymodes brunneopygia; assembly: GCA_013400955.1. Classification (NCBI taxonomy): domain Eukaryota; kingdom Metazoa; phylum Chordata; class Aves; order Passeriformes; family Petroicidae; genus Drymodes; species Drymodes brunneopygia. The sequence goes on along the minus strand of VZTZ01022431.1, from coordinate 210,439 downwards.
TACCAGATGGGTGGGTTTCCTTCTCACAAGAGAGCAAAGAGGGATATATTGACTGGTGCCCTCTGATATGGGAGCAGTGTGTGCCTGAGACACGCTCAGAAACACACCTGGGTGCTCCCCTGAAACACAGCCAAACACTGACGAAGAATCATTATTCAAGGTACAGACCATCAGCTTCACCACTCTGAGAAATCTGTGATCTTCATTCTAAATACCGAGCTGAGTTTGAGCTGCAGCTCCTCCCGGTGAAATTGAGCTTGATTTTGAGAAAAATCATGGTGAACTGGTAGACACAAATCAGGAACAGAGAAGCATATTTGGACAAGTGTAGTGAAGTGAGGAGTTGTTATCACCCTGAGTTATCACTGTAATGGGATAATAAGAGAAAGTTCACGATCCTCAGGGGTTAAAGAAGGTATCAGACAGCTGTACCCTGTACCCACCAGCATCTCCTCTGCAGTAGGCATGGATGTGTTATGATGATGATGATGGATTGATGTTTTGAGATTCTTTCATGATATAACACTGCTGCTCATTAAACCATGCCTAGGTGAAGGAAAGGCACTGGGAAATGGGAAAAAAAAGAGCTAGTAATTAAATCTTGGCAGGTTTGGTAACTGGAATTAGAATGAAACAATTGACTATTTGGAAATGGATTCTGCAGTAGCTGGATGACAAATTGCAGGACATCCCTGTCACCTTTAGCACCATGGGCAACACTTAAAAACCTATTTAAATTCTAAGACTTATACCTCTATTGATTAGGAATTACAGTCAATTTAGCAGTTTCCTTGTAGTAAAGTGGAAGCAAGCTGTTAATCTAAACTGTGGTAAGTGTTATAAACACATCCAATTTTGATCGAACTGTTACTGATGCAAACATATCATTATAATAAAATTTAAGTAGCAGCAAGAGTTGTGGTGCGAAGTCCTGGCCAGATCTCAGTGACACCAAGATAATAGAGAGAAGTGCAAAAAGTATTGATATTATGTGACCAATATGCTGCTTAATACAGGGAGAAGGACTTACAGAGTGAAGAACTGAAGATTAAAAAAAATTAATAGCAAACCTAAAGTGCTGCTTCAGTGCATGCTTGAAATATCACAAGATGTTGGAAAAACTCATTTACAAATTAATATTCCTTTCATATTTATGAAGTATGAGAATCTAGGGTACTATAACTGGTATTGGTACATAGAAATATGGTAATGATATAAATTAGACATAACTGTACTGTGAGGCTTATACACTTATATATGAATATAGAGTAAGAATGTAATTCTGTTTAGAGAGAGCAAAAAATCTTTCCTTTCCTTTTTCACTTAATATCATAAATCATGTGTTTATGTCCTTCTATTTTTCCATTTGTAAGTTGGTGCTAATATTGCTGTGACATTTAAAAGGACTGTTCTGAGAAAAGAGTCATAAAAATAACAGAGAATTCAGCTATTGGAGCACTGATTACCATCTTAATTATATATTTTTTCTCATTACATCTGATAGGATGGAAACACTTGCTGTTTATTTTCCATCTGTGAAGGCTATGACCAGTTCAAATTCAGATTTCTGCCCTGAGGATAACGCTGGGAGAAATGCTTCCAGCCTCTACATCCAGCAAGTGAGGGGTGAGGGGACCCTTACCCACTTGCAAACACTGATAAATGCCCTCCCAGGTTTCACAATGTCGGGTATGACCCAGCTGCAAGTCACTCAGCCACAGCAAGACAATAACTGTGCTCAGAGGAAGCCATCAAAGGCTTCCGAAAGAAACCTGCTCTGAGATGAAAGAGAGAATTATTACGGTAATCAACTCTGCGAAGAGAAAAGGAAAGCTGTTTCTCTTTGGGAAAATTTCCAATGCTGAAG
>VZTZ01022431.1:156514-208560 GCA_013400955.1 Drymodes brunneopygia | reverse complement strand
GGTGGGGGGGGGGAGAAGGCGAGGAGGGAAGATGATAAGGTCTCACACGTTCAATTGATTGTTCACATCTAACAAAAATAGCCCCAGCCTGCTCCCATTGTCCTGCAGCTGCTGGCTTCATCACTCTCATTGTGCATTTCCTCATGGCTGAGCAGTGCAGTTGCCCAGTTTCCTCTCCTTCACTTCCTAACAAGATCTGTGATGAACTGTAGGAAAAGCCAGCAGCCCTTCAAAACAATGCCTTTCAAGTTTCCCTGGATCCATCCAGAAACCCAGGCTGCTGTCTTAGAGCAAAGCAAAGCGATTTCAGACAAGTCCCAGTGCAGATACCCCCCAGATCCTGTCCTGAATCAGGATCCTGTCACTTGGATATTTTTATTTTTTATTTCATTTCTGGGGCACATTTGCATTTATGTGGACTTCAAGCTTGCTCATTAAGTGTCAGGAGAAGCTTCCTGCACTTGAGGCCAAAACATCTTGTGAAAAGAATGTGCACAAAGACATGAACACTGTGTTTAAAAGGTCTCCCTTCCCTCTATGTATTTAACAGCCAGTGTTAATTCTCCAAGGAGTCCATTCCTGTACATGGAAACAGGTTTCAGATATAGAGCAAGAAGTAAGGGGTGTTCCTCCTCACTCCTTCAGTGGTCTTGAAGCCATTTAAACTGAAATATCAAATTCACCTGGTATGGCCAGATTGGTCACAAACCTGCTCAGCCCTTGTGGAAATAAGCTAGAGAAATCAAATTATCAATCCCAAGAAAGATATTTGTTGTGTACAGAAATTAAACATCAGAGCATCATAACTGAAAACCATAAGATTGAAGGGTTGAAATCATTCCTACAAATATTTCTTCCTAATGTCTAATCTAAACCCACTCCCTCAGCAGGAATCCATTTCCCCTTGTCCTGTCACTACATGCCCTTGTGGGAAGTCCCTCTCAAGCTTTCCTATAGGCCCCCTGAAAGGACACCTTAAGGTCACCCCACACTCTTCTCTTTTTCAGGCTTTCAGTCAGTGCTTTGTTGTTATTCTTTACTGTTTGCCAATACCTTAAATGTTCTGGATTAAATCAACTTGAACGAAATTCTGTAGGGGAAACAGAATTAACCTCTGGTGAGAAGTGCTGGATAAAAGGTCCAGACAGCCACAGACCAATCTCAAGGCAACTGTGAGGCTCACTACCCTGGTATTTCATCAAGAAATGGCCCTTCAAGTGCAAATTTCTGACACCCAGCTGCAGGTGAGCCTTGCAAAAGCTGAAGGAAAGAAGCTGCTTGGGAATAATTGTCAAAAGGGAAGAGCACCTGTGCAAGTACCCTCAGTGAAAAAATATTTTTCCATCCCTGCTCCTCCCTCGGGAATCTGTACACTTCCTGGATGAGGGACTTGTTAGCCCTGGAAATCCAGCCAAACAGATAAGCTACACTTCGGTTCACCTTATTTGCTGCCAGATCTTCAGTCTCAGAAACACTCAGTGCTCAACAATTCTTAATCCAAATGTCAGCCTTCTCCTCTTTCCTCTGCTCAAATATTTTGCATAGCTTGGAGCAAGGAAAACTTTTGTAGGCAATTTCAGAGCTGCTCACAGCCCTTGTTGCAGACCTTTCCTGCTCACACTCAATCCTTGAAACATTTATTTGGACTCTTAAACAGGGACTTAATGATACATCAAGCCTTTAAGAAAAACTGAGGAGGTGAATAAATGCTTTTCTGTATTTCAAATTAAAAAAGAAGAAGGGATAACATATTGACCAGTCTGTGAATTATCCATGACTGCAGGCAACACCTCTCACAAAGCTCATTCAAGTACCTGAAAACCACAAACTAATCAGCATCTTAAGACTGCTCATAGGCTCTGTTCAGAGCCTCTTTTTACTGTAGTTTTACCTAAATTCTCTAATAGTCACCAAAAAAACCCGGTTTGACTGGAGAGAACATAAAATAAGCTCACTTCAAATGCTGCTACTAATGCTCTGCATGGATTTTAGCAGCTTTTCTAATACTTTAGTTCAACATCACAGCAATGGAATCATTCTCCCTGTATTAAGTCCCTTGAATTTGTATTCTGAAGGAAAGATGAAATTAGGAAAAAGAAGAAAAAGCATTAATGAGATAACAACAGGAAAAAACAAAAACAAAGCTGTTGCTGTATCTACCTCATCAGCTATGTGGTTGTTTCAAACATGCAATACTTCATTAAGTTGAACCAAGACCACTAGAGATCAATTAATATTGATTAAATGTGAGGAAAAAAAAAAAGAGATGACATTAAATAAATGTCAGGTTGATTCCTACAGAATAGAAAGTGAACTTTGCTGACTGTTTAGGCAAAGCATTTTCTTTTGAGTTTGTCTTAAGCCTAGTTAAAGAAGGAAGCAAATTTGTTCAATAAACAATCCCTATTGATCTTGGGAGATGTAGGTGTAAGAGCAAAGAACAGGTGTGCAAATGGGTAGGGACTGGGGTTATGTCCTAATGTGCACAGAGAAACACCATCTAGAGAAGTAATCCAGCATCATCTTCTCCTAATCACATCTTTCTTGGATATTTCTTGGACAAAATTATGCATTTTTGTCCCTAAAAATCTCTAAATCCTCACAGATATTTTTCATTACTATGGTAACTGTTTAGAGAGGAGCTGGTGATACAATCAGAGACAACCACCACCAGACTAAATCAATCATTGTTTTATTAGTTTTATTGGCTCCTGCATACTCACACACAGAGCTAAAATTGGAAAACAGAGAGTCTGCTTGCTCCCCAGCCTGAGGAAATTTGCACCTCAGGTTGGATAGGCTGTCTAATCAGTGGCACTGGGCTTTATATCCCAGCAAACCCAGTCACATCAACTGTGTAAAAATATTGAGTCCTCCAAGAGAACACAATTTATTTAGTTTTCCTGCTATATTGTGCTCCTCAGGCATGCCAGGATAAGCCTTCAGAGGGCTGTGCTTGAGATGCCCAGCTAACTCTGCCTGAGCTGAGCCAAGGACTGGAAGCAAGCCTTGTGCAAGAAGAGGTTCACATCTGGGCATGAGCACAGCTGCTGTATTTTAGCACCTCGTGCTTATGCCTCCACCAGGCTTAGGAAACCAAATAGGGAAGCTCCAGAATGAGTTTTGAGGAAGACATTCCTTTTTCATGCTTACAGCTTTGCAATTACAAAACTCTTTGGAGATCACAAATGTGGCTTTAAAATTTCTTAGGCTGACAGAAGATTTGAATGACACACTTCTAGTATATCCAAAATGCCTTCAAGTAAGAGTTTCCACAAGCCCCCTTCATCTTTTCCAAGGAAAGAAAAGCCCTCTCTGCTTTCTGACAGACCTGGTGAGGGGAAAGCCTCATCCTCAGGAGAGGAAGGCAGCTGCTGTTGTTCCTCACAGCCCTGAGAAGACACCTTGGAAGCAAGAGTGATACCAGATATTAAAGACAAACATTTGCTTTTCCCAAGGACTACTCTGTGCAGTATTAGTGTAATATTTTTGATCAGAACCAAAACTTGGGCATGCTGACATCTGATTATTCACTTATTACTTTAATTCCCCAATTTGTTTCTTTCCTTACTTGCACATTTGAGAGTTTTAAAATAATTCTGCAATTTTTAAACAGGACACCTCCTGATATCTTACAGAGTACCACCATCCATGGATCAAAGTCTGAGAAACACCTTGAGTAGGATTCCCTACTCTGATATCTGTTTATTCATACCAAGATGAAAAGCACTTACCCTGTCCCAGATATCTAGGAGTGAAGCACTGCAGTGCCTGAAGGCATTTAGGCTGGTTTTTGCTCGAGTTCTACAACCATCACAGAAGAGTTTTTCAGCCCAAAAACCACACCAGTATTACCCCTGCTGCCCCCAGGAGCATCAGAACTTTCTCAGGCATATCTTGGAAGGAGTAAGTATGTCTGATTGGATAACAGTTTGATGATGTTTTGAAATAATATAAATGCATGCTCCTGATACTCTCCTTGCCAGCAGCTACTCATTTTTGCACATCCTTTGATAACTCATGAAAATCCTGCACTGCCATTTTGAGCCTGAATTGAGGATTTTGGCTAGAGACATGCTGTCTCCCGTTCTTCTGCAGGCAGCTAAATAAAGCTAAAACACACATATAGATACTTGTTGAAGATTAACACAACTGCAGTCATACTTTGTATCAACAGAGAGGTTTTAGCAGCCAGTTTTCTGTTTGGGACTGCTGCAGATCCCTGCAATTATCAGTGCCACCTCCTGGTACAGGAACATACTGAGATCCAGTCACTCAGGAATGGTAGGATGAAGAAGCACAAAATATCACAACCCTTGCTTCCTCTTTAATATTTGTTATTCTCTACAGCCTTTTATAAACAGCTGTGTATCCTACAGATAATCAAAAAGTTAAATATTTTTGTAGCTATATACATTGAATGAAAAGGCAGGGGAGCTGTCAAAGGCAAGAGGTTACCATGGATTTTCCTTTCCAGAATATCCATAACAAAGCTAAACCCAAAAGAAATATGTATATATATATGCTCATCAAACCAGCTGAAGCTGAACAAGAGAAAGCTTGGGAGTTTAAAGTTTTATTCAGAAATGTCTGCACTCATTTCAGGACTGAGGAAATTATTTCTGCAGCATTTATGGACCTTGGATACAAAACCTGAGATTCTGACTGAAGAAACCTGGGGGGATTCCTTGTTCCCACATCTTAGGTATAGAAGTTCCACTGATTTATCCAGGCAAATGAAGGTGAGAGAGGCAAGACTACAGGTTAGGACACAGCTGTGGGCAGCAGGCAGCAGAACAGGACTCTTCTCAGAGCTTTGCCAATCTACTTTCTAAAAATTACCAGGATGTGCCTTTTCTTACCACAGCAAGTCAGATGTTCTCCTTAGCTCCCATCTACTTCAGTAACCCAATCCTCAAGCAAAACACCTTCAGCATTATTCCTCAAGGAATAATAGAAGGGATCACACTCTTACCAGCCTATTTACAAGAAGCCAACTCCCAAAAATGCAGGCGAAGGAGAAATATGAAATGAAAGCAAACATTCCCTAAAGTTGAAGCACAGGATCTGTTTTTTCAGCGACACTTCCCATCCCTTTCCCGTCTGTCTCACTCAGAGCCTCAGAGCAAGAGAAATCACGGCCCCAGGTCTGAAAAAGCAGCAGTCCTCTCCCTGTGCTCCCAGTACTGAATACATTTTTTCTGGTGCTGGGGTCCCGCAAAGGCCTGGAAGGCAGCAGAGCAGGCAGCCCCTGGCTCCAGGAGAGGGCAGTGAAACACGGTTTAACTCGGCCAGGAAAGGGCAAATGCACCATGAACTGCTCAGCAGCGCCTGCTTAGTCAACCCAAACGCTGACCTTGGCAGCACAAACACGGGCAAATTCAACAGGAGGAGCTGTGAGTGGGGTTTCACGTGTTGCAAGCTCCGTAAATTGAATTGGGTCACTATTTCCTAGGAAAAAAATTACGCAACCACTTGTTCACTCCCTGTCCACGGTGAGGAAAAAATGTCATTAGGAGGCAGTGTTTTCTTGTGCTTAGGTTAATAGGTCTCACTTGTTCTGTCAGTGAGGAGGGAGGCAGAACCAATGGAAGAACTTGTAATTCTCTTTTCTAATTAAGATAATGTGCCACACCGACCCTCAATCATATTTTTGGATGCTGCAGCGTCCATGACACATCTTGGAGAGACTGTGGCTGTGATTAAACATTTTTGATAACCCATAAATATAACATCAGTTGCCTCAGTTAGGTTTCTGATAACATCATTCATTTCAGATCATTCAATTAGTGTAGACAAAAGGGCTCTTTCCAGGAGACATAATGTCATTGTCTCTGGAAAGGAACGTACTTCCCAATCACTGTTTATCACTCTGTAATTACAGTGCTGTAGCTGCCATGCTCTATATTGCAAGGAGTCCTTTTTGTGCCCAAGGACCCAACAGTTCTTTGTTTTAATTTATTTTCCTCTTAAATACCTCCTGCTATTTAAGCAATAATTCCCTGTAAATCAATTGTTAGCAGCAGTTAATGACTGGTTGGTTACTTAATAGCTGAAAGCAAATCTGAGGGTGTTTGCCACTCTAACAAACCAGCAGACTTTAACTGTGGGGCTATTGCTCACACACCCTATAATCAAGGACTTCTCACAGCCTATGTATCATTTAAAGAGGGGACTGTCTGGGTTGCAATAGGTGGTGGCATTAGGGGTGTCTGTGTTCTGCTGGAGAGCTGCATTAAGATGTTTTTAATGCAACAGCCTGCTCTGCTGCTCTCTCCAAGGGACAGATTCTCAGATAATCTTTTTCACAACATTGTCAATTAATATTTATATAAGCCTGTTTTATCTCTTATCTTCCACGAAATGAGGTTTGGAGTGATGCTGCCATGGAGAAGGAAGGAGAGTCTAAAGCAGGCAGTAATTGATGTTCACAAAGAGGGTATGTGTAATGGACCAGCTGGCTGATTATGAACTAAAATACTGCAGGATCTTCAATACAGAGGGTGGTAATGGGGAATAAATGTTGACATTTTCATGGTGAGCAATGCAAGACCATCAAATCAAACAATTTCTGGCATATAGTCAAAGCAACATTTGAATGGAAACTTGGGAGATAAGAACATTTTTACATATTTTTTTCTCTCTGAGTAGAAATGTGCAGCTGTAGGAGAAACTACATGGCATGAGTTCCTCACACTGACACAAAGCCAGAAGTTCCCAACAGGGACTGTCTGGCTTGTCCTAAGGAAAAGAAAAAAACCAGCAGCAAGGAGCATCCCTGCATGACTGCACTCTGACATTAACTGGTTAATCTAGACAATTCCTACTTGCTATCCTCTCCACAACCAAAGAGAACAATTGCTTGTTGTTTTGTTCACAGCTCCCACCTGTACACTGGACATCTGCTGCCATATTACTGTCAGCCTTCCCTTTTCTAAAGTGAACAAACCCAGTTCCCTCGGCATCTCTTCACAGTTTCTGCTTCTCAGCCCTACGTTCTGTTTGGTTTCCCTGGACTTTTTCCTCCTTCTCTTCATCTGCAGGGAAAGGGAGCACCTGCTTGCAGTACCCCAGGTGAAGTGAAGAGAGGAAAATAAATATGGGCTGTATCTCAAGGATGATGATCCTGTCCCTGTAACCCAGAACATTTAATTCATGATTCCCTTCAATACTCAAGTCTTCTACAAATATGCTGCTGCCTGGTTATTTCCCTACTTCTCACCCACCCCTATGTATCTACATCTGTCTTTCCCAACCACAGCACTTTGGACTGTTCCTGAAGGAATTTCAATTAAATATTTGGGAGTAGTTTCTCCAAGCTGTGAAGATCATTTCAAATTCAGACCCTGACCTCCTAGGACTTCTATCATCTCCTAATTTTGACATCCACAGACCAACTTTGTTTGCCTGTTGTTCAGTTGTCAATAAAAAACTATTTAAAAGAACTGAGTATAAGGAAACTGCTGAATGACCTTCTTGAAATATCTTCCCTGACAGTGATCCAGTGATAGCTGTTGCTGGGGAGCTGTTTTCAACAGGCTTTGCACCTACTCCATTGTAATTACATCTATACCATATTCTTTAGTCTGCCATATATGTCAAAAAGTGTTACTAAAAATCAAGCATCAGTGCATTTGCTGTTTCCTCTTTATTCATAGATATGCTACTGTCACAGAGAAGGAAATTAGATTGATTTGACATCAAATGTTCTTGACAAGCCTGTGTTTTCCTGTATCAGCTGGCTACTTCCAAATGGATTGTTTAATGATTTGTTTCTGAATCTTTCAAGGACTTAAGTCAGATTGACAGGTCTGTAATTCCCTGGGTCCTCCTTTTCCCTGTCTTTAAAATATAATACACTGTGTTTGCCTTTCTCTTGTCTTCAGGGACCTCCTCTCTCCTCTGTGAGTTCTTAAAGATAATCACTAATGGCTCAGTTATTGCTTCAGACAGTACCTTAAGTACTCTGGGGTGAATTTCATCAGGCCCTGCTGACTAGAGTACATTCATCTTATCTAAATATTCTTTAATCTATTCTTCTCCTCTTCCAGTCTGTATTTCTGCCTCCTTGTAAAAAGAAAGTTTAAACAACTGGTTGTATACCCTGCTGACTGATAAATTTCATAATTCAAAGCAATTGAACATTCGTCAGTACATTTTAATTTTTTAATACTTACCAAGTTTTAAATTTCCATTCTCCACATTACAAATTCTAAAAACCCAAACCCATCAACCCCTATTCACTGGGTGCTAAACTGGAACACCACTCTTAAGGACAGATTCATTGCTGAGGATGGAGCAGAAAGAGGATACGTGACTAAAACATTGTGTTTTGTCACACAGAACTTCAGCATTCACTGACAGACCTATGCTGATTGCAACAACAGGTTCCCATTTCTGCCCAAGCTGTTGCAAAAACATAACTGGCACCTTCATATCTGGGAGTGCACCTGCAGCAGTGCTCATGAGCCAAGCACTCTCTGTAATGGATAGCCATGGTACTTTGAATTTGTGAAACTGCTAGGGCTGTTGTCTACATTTGCTCTAAATTGCAAATATTAAGGCCATGTATTGTTTGAGGTTTTTTAAATTAAACACAAAAATCTGCTGAAAGTCATGGTGGGTTTTCCATGTAAGTACTACATGGAGATCTGCTTCCTGTGCTCTATCAGACACCTGATGTTATGGCACTCAGTGGGAAATAATTCAGGTTTCCACCTGTGATAGCCATGCAGAACAATCCTTACTGCTGTCTTTAATAAAATCTTCTTTTGTCCACCTTTCCCCTCAGTCGTTCACAATCATTACAGACCTGAGTGACACTGTTTGCATACCAAGGCTCTCTCTAAAGTAGGGCATTTGTACAGTCAACACACTCAGATTTCTTTTCATTAGCAGTTCAAGGGCTTTCCGCCAGAATAAAAGATATCTCATAAGAGAAATTAACTTTTTAGAGGTCTGTAGGCTTAAGTCCCATCCCATTCCTTACAAATCAAAATCATTGCAAAAAGTCAGCTGTTAAATGAAGAGCACTGGGCTCAAGTGAGTTTGCTGACAAGCCAGTCATCAAAGGAGGAGGAGGAGGAAAAGAAAACTGGAGAACCACTGAAGACATTCACTTGCTCTCTCCACATGGCTGAGTCTTGCAATGCACATTCTCTATTTGACCCTGCAAAGCCTGGATGACCAGGCAGGTTTTTTGTGTGTCTTGACACCCTGATCAAACTCTCATCGGAGAATTTACCCACAGAGACCCTGATCCATGTGACTGATCTGCAAACACCCTCTTTGCCTGGTGCTCCATGTGAAGGGTATATGAGGGTGCCAGCTGGGAGAGGCTACAGGGTTGCTCACTTCCTTGCCTTCTCTGTGCCTAGAGGAATACAAGAGATTTGTCCTGAAACACTTCTATTTCTGTTTTATCTTAGTGTGGTTCAGACTTTAAACTCAGGGTTCAGCTATGCCAAAGTCTGAATTTTGATGTATCACTACCAGCAGCTGCTGTGTGTTTCCAAAACAAGGCAGCCATAAAAATCTAGAATAAAGTTTGTGATGGCTCAGAATAAGCATTTTCATTTGAAGGGATCTGTCTCTGGAAATGCATATTTGGAGGAAACAGATAAAACAAAACCTTAATCCTGCTTCCATAAAGCTTTTCCTTTACAGACACTGACATTTGAGAATTTTCTATCAAAATTTTTCATCAAAAAAAAAAAAAAAAAANAAAAAAGCATGACATCAAAACTGACCCTTTTTGCAGTAACATATTGGTTTTGATGAAACTCACTGGCAACACTGCTCAAGTCTAGAACAGAAATTATATGACATTCAAGAAGGGGAGAGGCAAACCATAGAAGTGGCAATTGCCAGCTGGAAAGGCATTCACCCAAGACAGAGGATACTCTCCCATTTGCACTTCTAATTATCCACATCCTGGATGAATGTGATCCTGGTGCTCCATCATCAGACCTACCTTCTGACAGACAGAAGATTTTACAAACCCCCACAAACAGTTTACTTCACTGCCACCTAAATCAAAATAGATTTGAAATTCTCATGTCTGGGATACTGTCCTATGGAAAGCAACTTTTGAGCCGTATTTGAAAGAATTAACTGCCAGATACAACTTTCCCATAATGCCTCAGACTTCCTTTCTCATTTCCTTTTTGGAAACTGCTGTTGGGTTCCTCAGCTGGGACACTTGGCTGGTGTCTGTTCTCTGCTACTTGCGTGGAACGAGCATTGTGTTCATCTCGATTTTCTGAGTTTGGAAAAATCATGTAAAGGGAGTAATTTTCTTCTCATGAATCTTCTATACCTTACCTGATATAAAAACATAAATGCTTCTTGAATAGCCCTTTCCTCTGAGCTTTACTGCCATCCTCCTTTCTTAACCCATCCTCATTCTTTCCACTATTTTTTCAGATATTTTATTTTGAAGGACCCTTAGCAGTCTGAAAATGTTCATTTTTTTTAGATTGAAGAATCTGTCCAACCTACACTCAGGTTATTATCTCAGAATTTTGCATTTTTGTAATATATTTGCATTTTCATGCCTAATTTTAAACTCCTACTTGTAATTTTGACTTCTGTTACAAAATCCCCTTCATAACTCCTTGAGGGAGAAGATATACAGTCTCCACTGCCATCTTCCTCAAAGTTCAGTAACTCAGCAGGCCAGATTCAGCAGCAAGCCTCAAGTTCTGAATTTTCTCCAAGCACCGGAGGAGCCAAGACTATAAATCAGTTTAAGAATCACTTGATAATGACCTGTCAAAGGCTGGCAAGGTTGTTGGTTGACAGGTTGGCCTTAACCAAATGTTGAGTCAGTTCAGTAACATTCATGAACTTTTTCCCTTGTCTAGATTGGCACTAAACCTTTGGATCAAGGTTTTCACAGTAAGTATCAGTAACAAAATAAAATAAACCTCACCAGAATGAGCAACTTATCCCTGTTTATTGATATCTTTAGAGAGCAACATTATTTTTGGGAAAGTAGCTGTCCATGGGGCTTTGCTCCTCACTGAAGATTCCCTAGACAGGCCCCTTAGCTTCTCTGCATGAATTTGCTCATCAGCAGGAGAAGGTAAAACTTGGCTGCACTCATTGTCTTGAGTAAACAGCACTGCTTTAGTGATTTTTAATGCTACACCTCTGGTGCTTAGGAATGGTAAATTTTCCACTAGAATAAATTCCCTAATACTGCATGAAGGATTCAGAACTTCCCACCGAGCAGCTCAATAAAACATTTTTTTAAAAGGAGGGGATTCACTGTTATCTTTATTGGAAGGAAGAAAATATAGCTCTTGGATCAAGCTGCTGTCCATGGCATCCAATTATTTGTTTCCACTGCACAAAAGGGAAAAAAAGAAGAAAAAAGATTTAAAAGAAAATTAGCTCCATTGATTGCTGGCTGGGGTTTCATTTTGGGTTTCCCCCGGGGACTGCAGCATCAGCAGGAATGGTTACTTAGTCATGAATGTGCTGCACAGCAAGAAATCAGATTGCTCCATGTGAGAAGCAGGGTTTTTTTCTGGTCTCTCAGTTGTGTGAGGAGGAAATCCAGCTCCCCTTAATCACAGCCTGCCACCACAGAGAACACATAACACACTGCTACAGCCTTTATTATATGGTTCCCCAAAATGAAAAGAGCCTGTAGATCTTGGCTGAGGGGTATTGGAGAGTAGTATTGCCCAAAATAAAATTCTAGCAGATAACCTTAATATTGCTTTTTAAGCTTTTTTTGAAACCAGGACATTTTTAACTGTATCTTGATAAAACTCCACCTCTATCTATAATGGGTTCCTGATTATAAAACCCTTATTATAATATGATCACATATTTAAGCTGCAATTATGCTTAGCTTCCCCTTGTGCCAGAAGCCCTACAGTAGAGGGATAGGGCCCTTTCTCAAGTAGTAATTACAAATAACAATTTTAAAAATACAGTGTAGTAAATCATTGGGAAGAAAAGAACAATTCTGGTTCAAGCCAGAAGAAAACATTAGAGCAGATCAGAAAAACAGTTAACTTGTACCCTGGTCCCCATTTTCAGCTAGAAAATGGTACTGAAAAATCTCTACTCATTTAAAGGTTACCTCCCCAAAACTTGCTACTATTTGTAAAACATATTTCACGTAGCCACTGATACAGAAAAGCAGTGATTGTCAGAACCTAGAGTTCCAAACAAATAATCAGTGATTACAGTGCACCTGGGCAAAAATCTGAAATCAGATTTTGTTTCTATGCCACAAAAATGAAATTTCAGTCAGTGCTAACCCTACAGCAAATGAAAAATTTAATTTGCATTTTCCTTTCTACAAAACCAAAGCTCTTCCTTTGTAAAAGTTTGACTGTGGAAGATCTACATTTCGACAGGAAATTCCTAATGAGCAATATTTACAAGCAAATGACAGGACTGCAATGCGCCTAACAGGGCTACTCAGCTTTTAAAATATCCAGTAACAGGTTAACAATTTTTCATGATCAGAACAGTAATATCAAGTCCTAGGGGGTTAAATAGATGGCAAACTGCAGAGTGAGGTGGCACTGGCTCCTGGTCCCTTACACAGCCTGTCCAATAAAGATTTTTTTCTTTTTTGCCATTCCCTTGAAATATTCATGCTCCTTAAACCCTCCCTGATATCCCCAGTGACATCCCACTCCCTGGTTCTTCTTACAAAAGATCTCACAGCCAGCATGCTGAGGCTAAATAACACCAGCATCTTTTCTAAGGTAGCCTCTACCCTGCAGTGGGAAGCAGTAATTTTCCACTTTACGAGCTGCACGCAGTGCATTGCCTACAGCAGCTTGTTTGAACACCCTGTCCCTCGGAAGAGAGATGCTCAGAGGGCCACCAGCTCCTCCTCCTCCTCCTCACTTGGCTGAGAGGAGCCAAGGGACCCCCAGAGCAAAATGGGGAGGCTGCAGTACAGGCACAGCACCACGGTACCTCAGCACCACATTATCCTCAAAACTGAAAGGAAAACAAACACAAGTAGCACAGCACATCTTAATTTTCACTGCTGGTAGTTACAGTTTTACTCAATTTTAGTCAGCTATCAAGTAATCAGAATGAATTAAGCAGCAGAAGGAAGGGCTGTGCCAGGATCCAATAAAGCAGTGGCCACTGAGTGCTTCAGGGAGTCACTGCACATCTCCCTGTTATCATCATCCCCCTGCTTCCCCACCACTGCCATCAGTATCTCTGGGCAGCTCCAATACACCAGGAAACCAGCACCTCCTGCCACTCCTATCACCAGGTTTCAGAAACAGCTGTCAGTCCATCTTGTCTCCGTGGGATGGTTTCACTCACATGCCTGCCTATCTTTATCTGCCTTGAAGAGCCTAACAAGAAAGCTTGAAATTACTTTTAACTCCCAGCAAGCCCCACTCACACCTTTAACTGAGAGCAGTGCTTGCACTTGGTCAGCACTCATGATCCCTCCTGTGTTCCACCAGCTGAGATAGACACGGTGGGTTGAAAGATTTCTTTGGAAGGCCAAAGGCAATTTCTCCTTTAGATGTCCCAAGGAAAGGAGAACCCTTGGAGACACTTCACTCCATGTTGGCACTTCTCTAAATATTACTACCTGCTTTCAAAGGCTTTGGTCTCAAAGGCCATCTGAGTTGCAACCTTCCCATTGTAGGGACTGGATATTGCTGGCTGTAATAAGGAGGGGATTTTTATTATCTCCCTGTGATCAGAGATCAACTTTCAATCCCCAGTTCTGTGTTTTGCACATTGTGCAAGCCATGAGGGTATTTACAAATGCAAACCTCCAAGGATGCCTTTAGGGCACCAATTGGAACGACTCTGGTGAAATCTCTGAGTTCAGCTGGGTTTTACTGCTGCCATTAAGCTGTCACACAGGGGCTGTAACCTGCAGTGATTCCATCTATAACTGCACACACAAGGCAAATGGTCAATGGCTCATTCCTAAATCCCCACGGTCGGGCAGTAAGGAGGCTATGGACATAGCCTCTGTGAATTCAGTCAAGCACAAACCTTCTCTTTACAGCTCTAATAACTAACTATTACCCTTTGGGACAGGACTGAAGGCACACAATGGGAAAATGTCCTGGCAGGCTAGAAAAGGACATCTAGAGAAAAGTGAGTTTCAGCACAAGGTGGTTGCTCCCCATGGCTGTGGTACCTTCCCTGGTGCAGGGCAATCCTACCCACACTAACTCTGGTTAGAAAATAGATTTAGCCAGATAATGGTCAAATTTATACTGAAAGGGATGGAAAACACTTCTTCTGTTGCATGAAGAACATGCAAACAGCCTTTAATTATGGAACATTACAAAACTACACTGATCCAAGACCCTAATTATTTTTTTTCTCCAACAGTTATTTGCCTCCTCCTACGTGAAACACCCCCACCTCTCGGCAGCTCCTTCTTCAAGCTCTTTGCAACATCTCAAGAAATTCAAATGCCTGCTCTTAAAGGAAAATAGTTTCTAATTAAACATAAAGCGTGGGTGTGAATGAAGCTGGGCCCACTCCTTGCCTCGCTGAAGTCAACAGAAAAATGTTTTTCTTTTTTACCACGAGCGTCAGCAAAGGCAGGGGTGATGGGTCATTGCTCCCAGGCACAGTCGTGAGGAAACACAGGGGCACTGGTACTGACAACTAACATGGTTTTTCTTTAGATTTGGTAAAAGAGCCTGAAGTTTCCTAATTTCAGACTTTGGATGCAGTCTTGGCTGGAAATGTATAAACTGGAGCATCAGTGGGCAGCACCAAGCCAAGAAGATGGAGTGTTCATGTAAACATTAGCTACTTATGGGTCCACTACAGGTGTGAGCATCAGAGAAGATCATCTAGCAAACTTTCCTCTGCACCACATCAGAGCATGTTTTTGTGAGTTTTGAATGAAATTTAAGTACTTGGGAAATGCTACTCCTCCTTTTCATGGCAAAATAAGGTATTTCGCATACTCAAAATCCACTTACAAAATTTTCAAATATATTCTTTCATTGGTCTGAAGTCTAAGTGTAAAAGAAAACATTCTAGTTAATAATTTATCTCTTTCTGTTATAATTCATCCACAGAAACATCCAGAAAGTAAAAGAAAGTGTTGGAGTGCAGACAAACACAAATCTTGCCAGCATCACAGCACAGTACAGAAAGGTAAAGACAGAACATGGTTTCTTTTGTTCTATCAGGCCAGAGTAGCTGTAGATGGTGTTCAGGTTCCTGATGATTTGGTCTCCACCTCCCCAGTTCCCCCCCAGTCTTCCTCCACACCACTTACAGAGCTCTGCTGCTGGAGCAGCACAGCAGCATTTTGGCCAGTGTGGTTATGGGTTATGTTTGGTAGTGACTCCACAGAAAATACCCACTTGGAGAACTGCAGGGGAAAAGATAAGAAGCTGAAAAGTTTTTCCTGACACCAGTAGGACCCCCGAGGTTTGTTTGAGATAATTTAGCTTACAACAGCACACTGGATCCTGGCGGTGTTGGAAGAGAGGTTCTGCCTCTACTCCAGATAACACCCCTGCACTGTGTGCAAGAAAAGCTGTGTGTGCTGACGGATTATAGCACCTCATATTCCATTTAAATTCTCAGTTATGAACACTCCAGTTATTTTTGCAACAGTAGCTGGTAAAGTTAGGGCCTGTGTGAAGTAGGAAGAAATGAGAAATTGATTTTATTTCAGTAACACTAAATTACATTTTCCTTGTAGAGCTACTCAGACTCTCAGGGGAAAAAAAAAAATCAGTAGCTGATCTCCAGAGGTCCATTCAGCCCTATGTGCTCATCAAAGTTCATATTCTTGCAGCTAACGATATGTTTTCTTTCAGAGCTCAGCTTGTCTGGAGATGGGAAGAAGAGATCTGTTTTTTTCATTTTGATGAGGCTAGCACTTTTCAAAGTTCACCTATGCATAATCTTGGCAGGGAGACGTGCATCTAGCTGATTTAGAAGACACATTTGTGTCAAAATCCATCTCTCCTGATTTTCACTGAAGTGCTTCGATATGCTGTGGTACTTCACAAGATTGAAATAAATGCATTTCATAGCTCTCATCTCCCCCAACTCCTACCTTCCCTATAACTACATTTCCATTCTTTTTTAGGAGAAATACCTGAGGCTGCTTTTGTTTTTCTTAACACCAGATTCAAACTCAGGGTAATTTGAAGACTTCTCTCTTGGACTTGTTTCCCCACAAGTCATAGCTCATCAGCATGGCAGCATCTCTTCTCCTGCATAAGAGTGGCTTCAGGGCTTTTCAGGTGCTGAGTTTTTCAGCAGAAGAGAGTGGTGCCAAGACAATCTTCTCTTGCATTAATTATGCTTCCTCCACATCCCTCACCATCCCCCAAAATGTAAACATGTCACAATGCTTGCTCTGATTTAAGGCTCAGATGGGCTTTTGGGGGGGAAAAATTGTTTTCACTTGTCTGTAACACACATCATGGCAAGGTTTTTGAATTTTCACCGGATATATTTATACCCTTTAAAACTCCTGCAAAAGACTAATCACCTTCAGGAACACCACTGAAATTGTGGCTCCAGCTGTTTTAACTTCCTATTCAGCCTCTTGGAGGAGTGACTAAAGCCAAAGTCTGAAAGATTTAGATGCAAAGCTTGAAGGTATTCCCACCCTCAGCTGCATCCTAGCAAGATTATTTTTCTCGCAGGGAAGGCAGGAGACCAAGCTGTGTAACCACCTTTAGCCAGCCTAGTTCACATTCTTACTGTGATGCAGAGCAGTGATCAGTGGTTTCACACTGTGTTGTCAGTGTCTGAAACATGGGAACATTTTCTTCCCCCACCCCTGGGAGAGGAGCACAGTAGGGGCAGAGAAACAGAAGGTGCTGAAGGGAAATCTGCTACAGGTTCTGGTAAAACTTTGGGTGAAAAGCACAAGCCCTGAACTGCAGGTTCTCATTCTACTGAAGACAGAAACCCTTCTCCTTTCTGTCCCCTGTGCAGCACGAGGGGACCTCCAAAAGGGCTGAGTGTTGTGAGCAAAGCATCCTCCAGCCTCAGGTTCTCAGCAGCCACCAGTGTGGCTGTCAGTGCACTGGGTCCCATTCCCTACACCTTGGTGGCATTTCACTGACTGCTTGAACACCACAGTGTGTAATGTCAATGACTTTCATACTTCTGATTAGAGTAACCTGAAAGATACAAGTGGAGTATAATAAATTTTTTACCCAAAGAATATTTTTTCCATGTGTAGGGGTGAGACTTTACATACAGCACAGAAATGCTATAATGATATATAGAAAGGGACAAGGATACTGATAGCAAAGGATTAAAGTTTTTTTTATGTTAACTAAACAGCATTATTCCTCAGACTTATTCAAAACTGAACCAGTTCCATCTGGCTTAAAGAATCCTCCAATACTATGTTTCTGTATCATGACAGGAAAGACTTACTGTGCCCCTGGGAAAGTAGCTGGATTCCTACAGATGTCATGCAGGAAAGTAGAATAATGAGTGTAATGGGATGAGCAAGAGAGAGAGGAAGAACAGAGGATTCTCCAATCCTTGCTATTTTTTTAAACCTAAATTTGAATTTTACTTATGTAAAAGCATGGAACAGATCTTGTTTCATCTTGGATTGCTGTGACCTTGTCACAGCCGAATGCCTGGCTTTGTCTATTTGCTGTATTCCATCAGTAAAGGACATAACGAGTATCAGAAATCCTAGGGGACTGACCTTGGGGTCTGGAGGTTGAAATATCAGAATAATCTTGCCAGTTCAAGGATTTCAAATAATGACTAGAGCTGCTGAATTCTTATTCAGCTTAAACTTCAAGGGGAGGACTACTGGCTTGCCATGCTAACACCAGCCTTGTAGGGTTACAGGCACACTGCGTGGAAAACAGCTCCCCATCCCGTTCCCCATATGTCTGGGCTGCTCCCAACCCAAGATGCAATCTGTCATGCTGATCTGAGAGCAGAAATTTGCCCTGAGCACAGAAGATATTACTTTGTCCTTCAGTAGAAGAAAATTCTTTCCTTTCTGAAGACAGTTGCATTTCCTCAGAAAATGCGGAGATCTGGGGTTGGGATGTTTCAGAGCCTCAGTAATACAGATCTCCCATGCAACAGCATCCAGGCTCCTAGGGAGGTTTTGAAGAGCACAGGCTAGCCCATAAAAAACCACACAATGTGTTTCTGAAGAACATGAGGTTCCTGAATTGCAGTGAATTCAAAGTGGAAGGGTGTAGGGAAAGGAAAAAAACTGACAAAATGGGGGAAGCTTGTCAGCTGTGAAGTTCTACCTGCAGATGCTTGAGTGACCTTCAGATAAGCTGGATTTCCTGAAAGAAAAGAAGGGCATGGAGGCAGAGAGACTGAAAGGAACCATCAGAGGAACAGGGGCCAGTCCCTGTTTGTGCTCCAGTGTGCCAAGAAAACACAAGGCCATCTTTCACCAGGATGTCCCACTATGTCTCATTATTTCTCATTCTAGCAAAAGTTCTGGCATGTGAGTAAAATGATTGATGACATACAGCGCTCAAATTTTTGGTCTGATAAAATAGCCAGAATGATAGAGTGGTGATTTGATCTGAAGTAGCATAAAACAGAGACAACCCACACACAAGTCCATTCATTTTCCGTCACACATAGCACCTTTTTTCCACTGCCCTTATTTTCCAGAGGATGCAGCACACATGTATGCCTTGTCACACACATATGTCCTTGTCATTATTGCCCCCCTTGCCAAGGGTCACCTTTGTAAAATGACTTTCACCATTTCACGTAGCTGTCCAGTGTAAAACTGCTGTATCACATATGGTCCTCCACTTAAGCCTTCTGGGACTAAAGCTATTCATAGTTTTTGCCCTGAAATGATGGAGAGGAATGAAATTCAATTCTGGCATAGGGTCTCTTTTGGCATTAGTCCTTCCCAGTTGGTAACTTCCTGCTCTTGCTTTTCCCCCCTCTCTATGGGGGAAAAATAGCCCAAACAATCTACACAGAAGTTTAGCTGTTGAGTGAAATTTCACAGCTTTTTATGGGTTTCACAGAATGACTCAAAGAGCCTATTAATTTGCTTTTCAGATTTTGTAGGTTTAAAAAAGAAATGTCTAGCAAGTCCTAAAATCCTTCCACAGAGCCTGGCTGGTTATGCTCCTCTTGGAGGCAAGTCTTTCTGTTCCTCTCCTCGGCTGGAAACCCACCACCTCCACCATCTTAATTTAGATTTTATTTCTAACAGAGCAATATGAGTTGCACCACAGCTTCCTCAAGGGACTGCATGCTGGTCCCCATGGAAAGCAGCACAGAGTGAAATCTCCAGGATCCAGGGAGAGTGACGGATGAGCTCTATGCTGCATCAGATGGAGATGTGCTCTCTCCCTTGCACAGACCCCTTAGGCCTCTCAATTTCCTTGGTTCAAAAGCTCAGGACCAGCACAGCCTTATTTTAACTCAGACCTTCCTGTCAAAACTAGACTAAGGAAATGCAGAAGGTTCATCCAGTCCTGAAATTAACTTAATTTTACTTTGGTGAGAGAATGAAGGGGAAAAAAACAGTCTGTGAATCTCTGAAAAATGCTGATTAAGTGCAACTTGGCAGCAAATCATCATGGAGCAGCTCTTGCCAAACATGATCTGGTACTTGCAACTTCCACTGAATTTCATTCCTATTGTAGCTGAACTTGGGGGAAGTGACAGGGGAAGGACATTAATATATTAGGGGCTGAGAGAGAGCTGTTTTTCAGGTGAGGCAGAAGCAGCGAGTGTTTCGAACCCCTCATACTTCAGTGAAATCCAATTTTCTGTCACAAATGTCACACTGAAGAAAGAATGCACTTGGAAGTCAGAACCTGGGATGCTAAGCAGCATCTATAAAATGCCTAGGAGATGAATGCTCTCTGTGCCCCTGCTGCTTGCAAATGTACCCTTTGGTCTGCTGCAGGAGCAGGCATTAACCACTGGTGCAAGGCTTTACTCAGAGGGCTTTGCAGAGAATCCAAATTGCAGCTTACAGTTCCCTGCAAAGGCTGAAGGAAATGGCTGTGAATTCCCATGCTCAGGAGTAATGTGTGCCTTTAAACATTTGGTAAAGGTAGGGATCTCTGCTGAGACAACAGCTCACAGAGGCAGGCTCAGCCTTCAGCTGATACAAGCTCTGGCCAGCAAATTTCTGGGTTTAATCCTTGCAGAGTCCCCTGTGTCATGCCTGCTGGCAAGCTCCAGTTGGCTCTGAGTGAGACCCAAAGGGCAGATGGAAGGAGTCCATGTGATGGGTTACAAACTTGGATTGTTTGGGATGGGATGGCAATCTGTAATCTTCTGACCAAATTTGTCCTGCCAAAGAACATGATAATAATAACAAGCCCTCTTTAAGGATAAAGGCAAATCCCAGCACTGAGATTGGTGGGATCTCTAAATTCTTTGCAGCTTAATCACAGCAAAGCAGTCAACCACGAGGTTTGATCTTCAGGGGTATGTGACAAATGTGCTGGCCTTAAAATACAGCAAACCTACAGCTATTTATTATTTCCTGGCTGCTCTGCAGGCAAGAGACCATGGTGGAAGCAGCAGGATGCTGCTGCCCCTGCTCCTCAAATCCAGCACCCTGAAAGCATCAGGGGAACGTCTCCCTTTGCCCCCCTACTGAGGGCAATTCCTTAAGTCAGAGCCTTCTTGAACTGAAATATTTCATTAGCTGTGGCTGAATTGGGTATAGCTAAGCCCTCGGATTGTGTCCAGAAGTAATATGCATTTTACCTCCTGCCCAGTTCCCCACTATAAACAAATTAGAGATACACTTTAAGCACGTCATAAACCACTGCTGGCTTAAATTTATGCAGTCTTAATAGCATTGCATTCAGAGTAAACTTCCAAGTGAGATAAACACAGTTAGATAATAAGGCTTTTGCTCTCCTGGAAACAAAATATATTCTTTTGTCACTACTAAATAATGAGAACATTAGTTCAAAACATCAGGAAACATTTCATAGGACTAGGAGAAGGATTTAGTAAAAAACAGTAGGTAATGGCAACTTTTTCTGTCCAGAGAAGAATCACCTGGGAGAAGCCATGCCACACCAGACACCAGCATGTGGCCCTAGCTGTCACTTCTGCCTTCCCATCCTAGGAATGGGAGCCATGGATAAGCACAAAAGCCTGTTTCCTAAAATAGGGTCAGTGACCTGAATGCAGGAGCCGCTGGAGCTTGAAGCTTTGTTTTATTAATCAGTTTTCATGCATTTACTTGAGGATTAGCATAGGCTGCCAGCTTTATCAGCATTAATTTAGAGTACCTTGAGGTATTGAGGACAGAGCTGTCTGCTGCTCATACAGTGTCAGCACACCAGCCCTGCTCCCCTCCTACTCAAGATTAAGAAACCATTAGGGCAAAGTGAACACTTCGGATACACACACTGCTCGCTGCAGCTTTGCACTGTGACACAGCACAGGGGAAAGGGAACATCCAGAGGCAGCACTTGCAGGTTATTTTGCAGCCAGAGGATGGCTGGGGCTGTGAGGCTGAACAAGCACCAAGCCCTGTGCGCTGTGTCCCCCCAAAGCAAATCTGATGCCTCCACAAGAGAGCACAACTTTCTAACAGCATGGAGGCCCCCAGAGCTCAGTACCTGAAGCATCACATCATTAAAGCATGAGACCAAAAAAATAGGACATGAGATGTGTCCTCTAGGCTGTGGTACAGAGGTTCAGCAAGTACCCCTGCAGCTCGTTCCACTGCAGCTCACCCCCGTTCTGGCTGCCTAAACACCTCTTGCCAAAGCCAGGCCAGCAAGCCTGGAGGGCACTCACTCTCCTTCTTTCCTACCTGTACTTCCAGTGGATCTTCTGCCATGGCAAAGGTTTCTGTGCTGCAGCAATCCACATGGACACCAGGAACCTTTTGGGGGGCAAAAGGTTCTGTGGCACAGTTTGTTTACAGCCTCAACTGATCAGCTGTAGCTGTAACAACACAGCAATTAATGCATCCCCAGCTGAGCAATTAATTGTTGTCTGCTTCAGATGGACAGCTGCACACTGCTGTGCTAGAAGAGCTGAACATCTCCAGAAATTATCTAAATCCAAGGGCCCTGAATCAAGGACCACCACCTACACTGGCAAACATCTTCTGACTGAATCCAGGCAGCAGGACAGGTGTTAGCAAAAAGCCTGCAACAGCGCTCTGACACTATTTAAGCATCTCACACACCTGTGAAGTGTAACTATCAAGTCTTAATCTAAAGCATCTGTGTGGCATGGGCCAGAAATACAGTCTGGGGTCTTCAAGCAGGAGGACTGGGAACTGTGATGAGATCAAAGGGGCAGTTTGGGCTCGGGGAATGACTGAGCATCCACAGAGGCCTCTTCTTGCCAGAGCATATGGCAGACCTGGAAGAGCAACTGTACTCTGGTGTTTGTCCACAGTACACTTATAATTTCCTGTGGGATGAAATTATGAGATGAGAACAAATTAATTTCAAAGGTAAGTGCAGCAACTGCCCAGCAACATTGACACCCTACTGTAAGATAAAAGACACAAATCTCTAGAAAGTCACAAGAGGATGTAATGAAATAGCAGCTATGGTTTGTCCAAACCAAGTTTCTTTAGACCCAAGCCCTCCTTGATCCAAGAGGTTGTCTTGCCAACACTGAAGAAAAGAATGAAGGGCTGCCTTGGGTGAGGCACATTTCTTGGCTGAAAACCACAGTCCCAAAACCACCAGAGTTTTACCTCAAGCATCCACATAGTTTGGGATCTCGCCTACAACAGCTGTGCTCCCCACTGATCTTTGCCAGATGCTGCAGCCCTCTTGGATCAGTAGCCTCTTACCATATCTCAGTTACAACCAGCTGCATCTATTTTCTCAGTTCCTTTGGATGGAAAGAGGTTTGAGAGGACCTACCTGATCCCTCACACTGTCATGTGGGAGGTGGCAGTCACAGCATGTGAGGGACAGCAGCTTCAGCCAGCATCACAGCAGCTGGAAAAAAACCCATGAGATAAAGTTACAAACCAGGAAATATTTTCCCATGCTGAGGTACCTTCTTGGCTGGTCACACCCAGGGTCAGCATATCTGGGCTGTCTACTTCTTAGGGACTTTGTATGAGATGGCGTTATGCATTTGTACCACTTGTAGATGTTGGCATGTGTCAGTCAGAGAAATGACTTCTAGAGGCATGATTGTGACTTTGTGCTGATCATACAGGTAAGGGAAAACCTGCTGATTTGCTGTTTGGGTCTAAGACAAAAGTTCCCTTGAAAAAATAGCTTGTGGCCTGTGGAAAGGGTGTGTTACGCAGTCAGTGCTGGTCAGCCTGCTCCCTTGCAGGAAGGGGTGTTGCCAAAAGAAATGAGCCAGCAGGTACTTCCCAGTGTTCTGTACAGGCAGGTGGGACTGCAGATACCTGCCTTCATCAGTGCCTGAACAACAGAAATGAGGAGTCACACAAAGACACTGAATTTCCCCAGGAGTAGCTGTTGTAGAGGTGTACAAAGCACTAAGGCACAAGCCCTCTGACCACGTAAGGAAGCTGGTTGTGGTCCTGAAAAACAGCTGGCCAACAAAACAGGCACTGTATGGGGCTGGGACCCAAGTTAAGACCGTTTCTGAATTGCAGTTGGCTCCACTGTGCCTGCTCAGGACACAGGCAGTGGCCTGAGTGCCCACCCCCAGTCACATCACCATGCTCTGGGACAGTCCCCATCGACTAGAGCAGTGACAGTGGCCGATGCTCAGCAGCAAATAAAGCCTTCTCAGGGACAAGATTCCCATTAATCGTTTCTTTGAAACAATCAATCAACCCCCCCTTCTGTCTAGGAGGGCTGCCATGCAATCCAGCCAGAGAGTGAGATGATTGCTCTCATGCCACCTTGTGTGACTCACCAGAGAGAAAGGAGCACAACAGTGCAGGGAAGTTAATTACTCTTTTGTGAGTCGGTGCCTGGTTTCAGTGTGTTTAAGTGTTGTTTAAGTGTCTAGTTCTTGGCCATTGTATTCAATCTTATTTTTATTAGGGTCTTAAAATTCTTACAGCATGGAGAAGTTTGCACCTCAATGGGAGCTTTCATATTGCAGTGAAAAATACAACCATAAAAGACAGAAGTAAAAGTTGCTCCCTGGCCTTTACCTACAGCTATTCTCTTGCCTCATTAATTTTCTAAGCATTCAGATTTGCTAGAAATCTTGATAATTTATACTAAATCAGTAAAGCAAGCAAGCTAAAACACAAACATGCTGAAGCCATCCTTCTGCCATGGCCCTTGCTGCAGAGAGAAAACTGGTTCCTTGAGGGAGGGACAGCTGTCAAAGCCTCCATAGCTGTGCTATTTCCCTGACAAACATCTCACTGGACACGAACCCAGGGGAGCTGTGGGTGGGGATATGGCTACAAAAATGCTGTGGGCAGGAGCACCACCCGCAGTCTGGGATGCCTGCCAGCCCGTGGGTCCAGGTGTGCAATATCCTGTCTCGAGTGCACTTTCTTCTTTCCATGGTTTTCTTCTCCCTGGCTTGTTCAAGTGGTTCAAATGCAAGGAAAAAGGCCAGCCTGTTTTGCTTTGTGGGCAGTATTTCTGCTCCTTAAAGAGCACAGCTGCATGGCTGCCAGGCAAACACGCCCGTCCACCAGGGTTCAAGTTTGTTCTCTATGGGTGGCCAGACTATATTCTCTTAAAAAAATCCAAAAAACCCTTAACCTCACAAAAAAAATTACCAACAGGCATGTAAGAACTTCCACATTCTCCACTTGTTTGTTCTGCATAAACAGCAGAATTTTACTTTTTTCTCTGCCATATGCATTTTTAACCAGCTGTATACCATTCCTGTTTTAGAAAACATCGCACCAAAAAAAAGAGGGTGCAGAGAGTCTTTGTTTTTTATTGATGGAGAAACACATTATCAGGTGTGGTTCACAGGGCTAGTCCCCCTGGTCCACCAAGAAGGACATTTCAAGACTTTGCAGATTTGTTTTCATATTGTCTTTGACCAAATAGGTCACTAAAATTTATCCATATTGATTAAGTCCATCCAGCCTACTATCCACTATTCCCTGGGAAGGACCGCACCGAATGTTAGGAAATAAGAAAGAGCACACCTATAAGAAATCCTACCTGTTCAACTTCCTCATATGTGGGTTGCTGTTCATGTTACTCTTTGCTTCCCATGGGCTGTCAATTCAATACCACTTCTCAGCAGGAAAAGGAGATTTCAGAAAGAAAATTGTTCAGCATTATTGAATACAGACTTCCTCCCTCTCCCCCCCCAACACCTTTTTACAAAAAAAGAGCTCATCTAGCAGGTCTTTACCTTTCTTAGCTAGTGGACACAGGTGGGCTCCTGTGCACCGCAGGTCAGGAGTGCTGATTGCAGTGAGAGGATCGCAAAGAACTATCAGGAAATCACAAGTCAATTTTATTGAGTTTCCCTCTGCATTAATCCCTGAGAAAACCTAATTTCTCTATTTCTAAAAGCAGGAAGGGACAACAATGCCATAATTACCTTGGACGAGTATCAAAAAGCTTAATGAAGTAATATTTGTTAAGCACTGGAGGATCTTTGAATATTGTGAGTGCTTTTGTGGCTTTACTTTGTCCTGTGGTGATCGTTTACAAAAATGCTGAAATATAGGGTGCAATTTGAATTTTGAAATTTGAAATTTGGCTATTTCCACAGAGCTCAGCATCCCCAAGCCCACTTGTCTGAGCCTGCTCTGAGGTAGTTAATATTTGCCAGGTGTTGAAATGCTCAGACACATTTCTCCCCAAGGTATTTAGAACTCCGATCTGTGGAGGCAAATGAAAGGGACGTACTAGGAAACACATTAGAGTTCTTCCTGTGATCTTGTGATTTTTTTCCCTTAACGTTTCTGCACGGTTTCAAACCAATGATTAACTTTCCATTAGCAAAATCAGGGCTATAAATGACCGGGGGAACTTGCCAGACGTGCTCTTGCACTCATGGTTTAGGCTGAGCCGGCTCCTGCACCGCTCGGTGCTGATGTGTGGGGGGAGTGCACAGGCCAGAACGTGTGCTGGATCTGCAGGAAAAAGCCAGGAGAAACTTTAGCTGCAGAGACACCAGAGACTGGGCCTTTTTACCTCCACAGTAACTGATCAACCAGATTAGGCAAGGCTGGAGTCAGCTGCCTGCACGGCGGGCTGGCTGCCCACGGGGCATGAACCTCCCCGAGGTGCGAGACACTCAGGTGACATTCTGCTGGGTCCCTTCAAGACAAGCAAGAGCAAGGATCCTCAGGGGGAAAAGGAAGGGACTCCTGCAAAACTAGCTCTTCAGCACAACCAAGAAAACACCCAAAATAAAACAACAACAACAACAGAAATCAGTCAGGCAGATAAGGGCTCCCAGGGATCTTGAAAATGGTGGTGGCTGTGACAGATCAGCAGGGGTGGGAGTGGGGGGAAGCCCCCAGGAGCAGCAGGACATTGAGCCAGTGCTGTGGCACGGTGGGCAGGGGGTAACATGAGTCAGAAGAGCAGAAAGCAGCTGCATGGTTTTCACCCTCCTCTGATGCTGACCGTGGTGGCCTTGCAGTCTCCAGGATGCTGATCATGGAGGGGTGGCACACTCAGTGTGTCACCAGCACACCACGGTTTGCTCACCAGCTGATCTCAGTTCTCAGCAGTTGCTAAAATATGGGGAGCAGAGGCATGTATGGCAAAGCTCAGTGTTTTTCCACTTGTGTTCAGCCACACTGGAGCTCAGCTTCTGTGTTAGGCCCCTTCATACAATGGGTGGTACTCAAATAAAATTGCTCACAGGAGAAAATTCAGCTAGGTGAGTGAAAGAGTGGCAGAATGAGGTTCTTAACAATCTTGATAGAGGCTGTAAGCAGTCTAAAGAGAAGCCTAATTCAGATGCCTCGGTATGCAGCCTTTTTGATTACACCCACAAACCACCCACAACCTCCAAATTGCTATTCTTTAGAAACACCCTGCAGCATTTTCTGGTTTCCAATATACAGCAGTGCTCTAGGCTTAGCTGCTGGATTTGTGCATGCACATGCAAAAATAACTAATGGAGAGCTTGATCAGACAGCAGGATCTTTTCTCAAATGACACATTTTAGTAATAAAGGAAATGTATTCTGTTATCCTGCTAGCATGGAATAATGAAACCATAGCTTTCCCTTCCCAGCTTTTTTTTCCCCTTCCTCTCCTTTGAGTCTTTCAAAGCAGAAATGATCCTTGGCTTGTAGGCTGCAGCAGCCCACAGGAAC
This sequence comes from Drymodes brunneopygia, assembly GCA_013400955.1. Taxonomy (NCBI): domain Eukaryota; kingdom Metazoa; phylum Chordata; class Aves; order Passeriformes; family Petroicidae; genus Drymodes; species Drymodes brunneopygia. The sequence goes on along the minus strand of VZTZ01022431.1, from coordinate 181,383 downwards.
TTTAAGAATAGTGTCAGAAACCCACAAAGCCATGCTGTTAATCAGGGACTGGGTCATGGGTGACACTTTGGAGAGCCGTGCTGTCATTCCAAAGCAGCAAGGGACGCTGCAGGTGCCAAAGCCTGACATTTCCCTGCAGAGGGAGGAGGGTCCCGTGCTGCTGAGGCACATCAGTTCAGCAGCTTTGTCAAGCACACTGTGGGCTGGGAGATCAAACCCTTCTTCCTGCAGCCCATAATCTCTGTCCCTCCACACCTCTGGGAGGTGCAGCCGTCACAAGGACCAGTGAACATCATGTTTCCATGTTTTCCTTGTAAGACATGCGTGCTGTTATTCAAATCCCTGTCTTCACACTGCTGCCTGTATTGCCCAGCTGCTGTAACTCTCAAAGCAGAAGGCTAAAGGAAAACAAGATGAGACTGATATTTAGGCTGCCCTGTGAATTTCTGTTTTGTTTCTTGGGCAGCTGGGGTTTTATTTTAATTGCAATCTCAATTTAAGGCACAGTACGGAAGGAGATTGAAGGGGAAAAAGAAAACCACAACTTATTTTCTTTACTTTCTTTCTATTAAGTGTGGTTTAAGAACAAAGTCTTCCCAGAGAGCTTCTGTAATCATAAATAAATCTAAAATGGACAAGAGAATAAAAGTCCTGCTCCTGCTAACACTCCTGGCTTTTAAACACATTTTAAAAATATTTCAGTGTTATTCTCATGTTCTTATTAATTTCAGACCTCCATTTTACCTCTTGTAACCACCATCCACACACAGACCTAATAAGGCAGAAAAGTCCAGAATCTGTTAAAAGTCCAGAAGTGTTGAAACCTCCAGAAGTATCAGAGGTAGAGAAGCATTGCTGGTAGGGAGTTGGCTTATGCTCTCATGCCAGAAGCAACTGGGGAGATGTAACTACACATTTATTGGCCTTTTCATCAAAGGAAACTGATAGCATGAAATGCAACTTGCACTCTATAATACAAACTCATCAAAACAAGAGCACAGGACGCTCATCGACTTAAGCTAACTCTCAAATGAAGCTCCCTCCAAGGCTGCCCCCAAACTTCTGCCTCCTTGGTTCCCAACTCTTCAAAAAGAGCCTCCCCTGTCAGCCCCTTGGCAGGAGAAAATCCCGTCCATCCTCTCACAGGGAGTTTTCCCAGTGCAACTCATGCCTACATGGCTAACTCAGTTTCTTGCCTTGCTAATGATTCTCTAAGCCATCTCAGAGGCCAGTTGCCAGAAGCTGATGTCTCTGCAAAGTGGGAATTGTTTGGAGCATGCAGGAAGGTACGGTGTTCTCCTAGCAACCAAAGTTGTAAAATAATGTAATCATATCCAAGATAATGTGATAAAAGATTATATGATGCTTGTATTGGGTTGTTATGGCAACTGAAATAAGCTTAAATGCATGTATCCAGCATTTCAAACAAATAATGTAATTGTCTGCAAAATTACCTTCCTAATTAACCCTATTCAGTTTGCCATCATCTCCATTCATATATGCCTACTACAGGGCTGTTGTGAAGCCTTATTTTCATAGAATCATAGAATGCTTTGGGTTGACAGGGACCTTAGGGATCATCCAGTTCCAACCCCTTTACCACGGGCACGTTTTGCCAGACAAGGTTGCTCAAAGTCCCATCCAGCCTGGCTTGAACACCTCCAGGGATGGGGCATCCACAGCTTCTCTGGGCAGCCTGTTCCAGTGCCCCACCACACCCACAGTAAAGAATTTTTTTCTTATACCTAATCTAAACCAACTCTCCTCCAGTTTGAATCCATTTGCCCTTGTCCTGTCACTACAAGCCCCTGTAAATGCACCCTCTCCATCTTTCTTGTGATCTGTCCAGCCTCTCACTGATCAGCACCCCCAGGTCCTTCTCAGCAGGGCTGCTCTGGATCTGTTCATCCCCCAGCCTGTGTGGGTACCAGAGGTTTCCCTGACCCAGGTGCAGCACCTTGCACTTGGCCTTGTTAAATCTCATGAGATTCCCACTTCCTGAGCTTGTCCAGGTCCCTCTGCATGGCCTCCCATCCTCCAGGTGTGACAACTGCACCACCCAGCTTGGGGTCATCTGCAAATATGCTGAGGGTGCACTCAATCCCCCTGTCTATGCCATTAATGAAGATATTAAATAACACTGGTCCCAGTACAGACACCTGACACTGACATTCACTGGCCACTCAGAGCCATTGATCACAACCCTCTGGATGAGACCATCCAACCACTTTCAGATCCATCTAACAGTCCACACGTCAAATCCTTCTCTCTCCAATTTAGAGAGAAGGATGTAGTGGGGGACCCTGTCAAAGGCTTTACAGAAGTTCAGATAAATGGCATCTGCAACCCTTCTCTTGTCCACTGATGCAGTCACTCCATAGAAGGCCATTGGGTTAGTCAGGCAGGACTTCCCTTGGTGAAGTTGTGCAGGCTGTCCCAAATCACCTCCCTGTTTTCCATGTGCTTTAGCATACCTTCTAGAAGGATCTGTTCCATGCTCTTCCCAGTCACAGAGGTAAAGCTGATNTCATCCCCCAGCCTGTGTGGGTACCAGAGGTTTCCCTGACCCAGGTGCAGCACCTTGCACTTGGCCTTGTTAAATCTCATGAGATTCCCACTTCCTGAGCTTGTCCAGGTCCCTCTGCATGGCCTCCCATCCTCCAGGTGTGACAACTGCACCACCCAGCTTGGGGTCATCTGCAAATATGCTGAGGGTGCACTCAATCCCCCTGTCTATGCCATTAATGAAGATATTAAATAACACTGGTCCCAGTACAGACACCTGACACTGACATTCACTGGCCACTCAGAGCCATTGATCACAACCCTCTGGATGAGACCATCCAACCACTTTCAGATCCATCTAACAGTCCACACGTCAAATCCTTCTCTCTCCAATTTAGAGAGAAGGATGTAGTGGGGGACCCTGTCAAAGGCTTTACAGAAGTTCAGATAAATGGCATCTGCAACCCTTCTCTTGTCCACTGATGCAGTCACTCCATAGAAGGCCATTGGGTTAGTCAGGCAGGACTTCCCTTGGTGAAGTTGTGCAGGCTGTCCCAAATCACCTCCCTGTTTTCCATGTGCTTTAGCATACCTTCTAGAAGGATCTGTTCCATGCTCTTCCCAGTCACAGAGGTAAAGCTGATAGGTCAGTAGTTCCCAGGGTCCTCTTTTCTACCCTTTTTAAAGATGGGTACAATGTTTCCCCTTTTTCCAGTCACCTGGGACTTCACCTGACTGCCATGACTCCTCAAATATCATGGAGAGTGACTTGGCAACAACTCCCTGAGGATTTTGGGATGCATCTCATCGGATCCCACAGACTTAGGTATATTCAGGTTCCTCAGACTGTCATGAACCAGATCTTTACTTACAGTGGGAGGGACTTTGCTCCCCAGTCCCCCCCCTGCTGTCCATCCACTGGACAGGAGTGAGAAGAGAGGTTGCCATTGAAGACAGAGGCATAAAGTTCTTGAGTGTCCTAGCCTTCTCCTCATCCTTTGGTACCATTTCTCCAGCATTGCTTACTTGGGGGCAAGAAGGAGCATTGCACCTTCTCTGACCATTTTCAAGGCCTTTACCCTGCCTCTGCCTAGCTCTCTTTTGTTTGCAACCATCTTTTTTTTTGACCTTGCTGATGTAAAATCTGTTATTTCATCCCTGCACATTCGAGTCAACAGCTATTTGCATTTCAGTGCATCATCTAACATGGGCTTATTTTATTTTTCTTTCTAAACAACTTTGTTGCTCAGGGAAATGTTGATCTAAGATGGTAGGATTTACTTAGCTCCTCCCCCTCCCTGTATCTTGATAAATAACCAAAACAGGACTTCCAAGAGGTGAAAATACCCAGCCAAAGCCCAGGTGAAGATGACCCACCATCTCAGCCATGCTGACACCAGCCAGGAAAAGAAAGACATCCAAAAGAGGACATGCTGCAGCCTCATCCATGCTGGCAGAATCTGGCATCCCCTCCTTGATTTCAGTTTCACCTATGAAAATAGTAACCAATTTCTCAAGAAAAATCAATTGCCTTGCTTCAAAATTTCCAGTTCTTATCACAAGATGCACTTAAAGAAAACATTTTCCACATCTTTTGATTCCTTGCCTTTGAGACTGCATAAAAGTCTAATTTCCATAGAGTGCCATTCTGAAATCAACCCATCTTCTGTAATAGTCCCAGTGGGCTGATGTGGGGAGATAATTGTTTTCTGGATCAGGGTTTTAGTCTATGGTACATTTCTGAGCTGTGATTTTTAAAGTGATTCTAAAAGATACAATATTTAAACTGATCCCTCTGTCAAAATTTTGGTTTTTTTGTGTTTTCTCTCTTTCCCACTTCCCCACCCTCGCTGCACATGGGGAATGACAATGTGTGGGGGCTGGGTCCAGTGCCCCAGCTGTGGGTAGGAGGATATAAACCACCCTGCAGACCCACTGGAGCTGTGCCCTCCACAGGCTGCTCCTGCTGGAGATGCCAAGGCAGCTCAGCTGGAGGCGGCAGCGCAGGTGAAGCAGGAGCAGCCCTTTCCCCCACCTCGATGCAGAGGAAGGTGGTTAATGATCTTTTCCCTCTGCCCTTCCATTACCTGCCTTTGTGCTGGTGGCACAACCTCCACTCCAGGTGCTTCCCCTGCACTTTGTTTTTTCTAACCTGCTCACCACTCACCCAAAGCAGCACTAATGAACCAGTGAAAGCTTTGCCACTTTCAATGCCTCAAAGGAAAAAAAAGCCCCCAAAACAAAACAAAACAAAAGAGAACAGTAGTAAAGAAGGTGGAAAGAAGAAAATGGGGTTGATGAACAACCTCAGGTGTCCCTGCAGAAGTGTATCAGAGGCATCACCTGCCTGGCCAGGAGAGCCCAGCTGCACACCCAGACATGACCTGCTCTCTGCGCTCGCTTTCCTGGCTGCTGGAATATCTGGGGCAAACACCCTGCACTCCATGGGCTGGCTCCAGGCTCTTCCCCATGTGACTGCAGCATCAGCTAAAAGCAAAGATAACCGAGCCCAGCAGGTGCTGTATGGAAACCAGTCTTGGCAAGGGGCTAAGCCTAAAAGCAACAGCGCCATTTGCCACGTAAGCCTGACAAGCTGCATGATTTTTAGCCCTACCAGCAGGTTCATTTCTAGGCTGCAGAAAATTCCCCAGAGGGCATGTACAAAAGGGGGGAAACAAACCTTATGAACCTATAATTTATCTAGCTTTTATTTCTTTTTTGCACAGTGACAAAAACAAGACAATGTCCTTTCTGTAATGGCACAAGCAGCTCTTTGGACGCACTAAAAATGCTTTTGTGAAATAGTAACATAAGGGCTTTTAAGATAGCGTGCTCTATAACCAAATTACAGTAGCATCATGCATAATATTCCTTAAATTTACTGATGACTTCTCAGCTTCCAGTTCTTCTTGGGAAGGGGAACTAGATTAATGTAACTTTGATACTACACTGTGACCCAGGGAAATGCCTGAGTGACACTGTGTACATCATATGTTTCACACCAACTGCACCATCCTTCTGCACTTGCAGTTGCTACCAATTAACCCTGGGCTGCAACACCTTTCCTCCATCTCAGCATGATCCAAAAAGCCACCCCACTAGATTCAACAGGAGCAGCCAATACATGATGGGAAAAGACATAAAGGATATTGCAAGGTAGGCATTTCACTACGCAGCTACCTGTTTTGGAGCCACAAACCAGGAGCTCTAATTCCCTGAGCACATGCATCAGGATGTGCAGCAGGATAACATTTTATTATTTTATAACTTGTTCAAGTGTCTCCAAACAGTTAGGGTTGGGATTCATATTTATTAGGAATTTACCTAAAAGGGGATACCTGGACAAGAATTTAATATTTTCATAGGTCTGTTTTGCAGAGAAGAAAATATCAAAAATCAGCCTATAATTTTGTTTGCTCACATATGAACACTAAAGTGAAAAGAAAGGAAAAAGATCTGTAATTTTCGCCTCCTTGGAGCTCACAAACTTCATTTGAAACTCCAGCATCTCTGAGCACTTGATAATAATCCTAGTGGTGGTATGAAAAGGGTTGGAGGAGTTTATTACAAAATTATCTTGCTTTAGCTACTTATTTTTGTGAGAGTCTTTGCATGGCTTCATCAGAATGAGTTATGCCAGTTTTATGAGAGTGGATCATTTATAAAGCTCATATAAATGATGTATTCAGGGAGCATTTTCTGTTCCAGTTGATAAGCATTAATTGTATGCAAAATGGCATGCAGCAACTAATCACACCTCTTTCTTGAGAGCTAGTTACGGCCATTCAGGTAGGAAGCCCATCCTTTTGGCTATTTCTAAGCTAGTCTTACAAGCATTTTAAGCTCTTTCTTTAAGAAATGAGCAAGGTAAAATTTGTCCAATTGTTATAAATTAATAAAAGATGCAAATCTAGTCATCTGCATGAAGAATTTGGGAAGGTAGGAGAGCCTGTTTCTAATCCAAATCCCCACGCCGACTCCCTCTGCAGCAGCAAGGAAATTATTTTCTCTGCTCTCAGCCCCAGTTTTCCCCCTCAAGCACTAGTGCTAATTATACCTGCCTCACTGAGGTTTTGTAACAAACAGCCTGCGTGTGAAAACTACTTTGATGCAAGCAAGTGCCAAGTTTCAGTAATAAACATATGGTAAATGACATTTTGCCTGGATTTATGCACTGGAAGAGTTTATTTAAATCAGATTTGGAAACCGATAGCGAGCCGGAGAAACACTGCTCCGTTTCTCAATCAATAAATAAATACTTGCTTGTATCCTTTGCTCTGAATGCATGGGGGCCTGGCTCTGCTCCAGGCATTAGACAGACAGTATGCTTGGAGGTTTTGCCCTTACCTTCATTTTTTTGGAGCTCACCATCCTCTCTTCCAATGCTTGGTTTGAGGACAGAGGGGGAAGGTGGGAAGGTGATGGGACCATCTAGGGCAGCGCTCCAGCACCCGTGAGCCAGGGCAACACCCTTGCACAGAGGGAATTTTATAGCCAAAGAGTGTATGGAGAGCAAGACAGACTGAATCTAGATCCAGTCATTCCTAAAACCAGGCAGAGATGAAAATAAGCTCTTTAAAAACTTTCTCCAATAACCAGGCTACTCTAGCCAGAAACACTCTAAAATAAAACCTTACCTGGCATCTGTAATCCTGAAATTCAAACTACTGTACAAATTACATTAGTGCACTTAAAGACTCTTTATCTTAAAAGGGTAGCCACTGACTTGGACAATTTACAGACTTGAATTATTTACAATTGCCTCTGTCAAAGCAGGAGAAGGAGGAGGAAGGGAGAAGACTGAATCCTGACAACGCTGCAGTGACCCTGTGCAAAACCATGGGCACACAGAGGTTTTCAGGAAAGGGCTCCACCCCAAAATAGTTTGTTTTAATTGCAAGCCTCCTAAGAGGGGAATCACTTTTCTTTCATTCTGTGCTCTGGAAACTCGTTTTTCATTTTCAAATTATCTGAGCCAGGCTGACTTTGTGGCTGCAATTTCAGCCCTGCCAGGGTCCAGTTGCCTTCCATGAGGCTGGGAGTGCCCTGCTCTGGGCACGCAGCCTCCCATAACTGCAACTCCCTGTGAACTCCTTTCTGATGGCTTCACAAGCACACCAGGAATGCTCAGCAGAAATTGCTTTCATTCTTTTGTTAATATTTAATGCAAAATTTTCATCTTGAAGGAGAAAGACCTTTTGGTTCAGAGGCAAATCTGAAATGATTTTCATATTAAGACTCTCAATTACTCCTTCTCAAATAAGTGTTTCCATATGGACAATTGTATGACAAGTGGGATAGAGTGGTTTCTGTTTCCTTCAGCTGCAGCTGCTGATAATTTTTGTAGCACAGGATGGATTCCTTCACTTCAGACCCAAATTAACTTTCCAAGATACATGCATCTTCTTCTCCTCTCCCTCTCCCCAGTCTTAAATTACCAGTACCACAATCCCACTGGGAAACTGGGAAAATGAGGGTATAAAAATGTTTAATTTTTCTAATAGTTTTAATTACCATGTATTTTTAAAGCCTTGTGATTTCTCACGTCGCTGTGGGATAGCTGTTCTAATTTGAGTGGTGACAATGTACGTGGGTATGGAATTAAATTTAAATCTTCCATGGTTACTAACAGCTATCGTCACCACTCTGCACAGGATAACCCTGATGCTTTGCTCTGGGGCCTTCCTTTCCATGGCCATTTTCCAATCTCAAGATTTAAAAGTGATCTCAGTGCCTGAACCTCACCAGTTCTTCTAGCCAGGCTCTGGCAACCACAGTCACTTACGTATCACCCTGGGAGTTCTTTATCTGGCCATAGGCCTGCTCTTGGTGAGAAGATGAGAGATCAGAGTGCCCAACTGAGCCACACTGAGGGCCTTGTTGACATTTTTCCTCTGTGCCTACTTCTTCAGTTCTCTTTTCTGAGGTTTGAGGCACACAGGCATGAGAGATGGGTTTCTGGAGTTACTCAGGATGGGAATGTCCTGGAGAACAGTTCTACCAGACAGTGAAGGGGAAATAAACCACCAGCAGCATTCATCACACAGGCCCTTCTCTGGGTTTTGTTAGTCTCAGACAAGAAGGGGGTTTAGGGCAGTTTGTCACTACCCAGTGTGGCAAAATTCGAAAGTCCCAGTGATTGCAGAAGGGATCTGAGGGCACCAAAGGTGTGGGTGGTAGAAGTAGAAAGATCTCCCTTGTGAAAAGTCATGCTGGCAAAAGAGCCTTGCTCCTCACAGCCTAAAAACACTTGGAAGAACAAGATAACCAAAGAGCTTTCCTCCAGTAAACACAAGGATCACATTGCCTCGCCTCCTTTTCCAGTCTGATCTTAACATTTATGCATGCACCCAAGCCAAGGGCAGCAATTGGGATCATCCCAAAGCTCAGACCAGGGAGTGCCACCCATGGCATGCATGAGTGTCCCAGCTTTTGGGCAGGCAGCTGAGTAGCCTGCCTATGCATAGAAGATTAACATGTAAAAATAAAAGCCAAGCAACAAGAAAAGTGGCAAAATAACAGCATAAATTACTATGTGATATGAACATATTAATAAATTAGAGGGATAATGACTTTTAAATTATCACTTCATAGCTGGTGCATTTCTGCATTAGAGGCAGTATTTCATAATCTATATGAATTGTGTTGCTTTACAGATGTTACCTTCTGTAATTCCCATTGAAAAACTAAAACACTGATCCAGATGACACAGCTGATTAACATCAGCGTTGTATTTTCAGATTTCCAAGAAAACTGTCAGGATGACTTGAAAAAAATGTTTGGTTTATTATTTATAAGAAACACTAGCTTTCCAATGCCAGCTAATTCACTTAAGATGCTATACCAATGTGCTAGCTTCAGCTGAGCAAGGGATTTCCAGCTTTGCACAATTATGGCTTTGGCAGCTAATACTGCTTGCAGCAGGGTTTTTTTCCCTTTGGTTTTTGTTTTGGTTTTTGTTGTTTTTTTTCCATGCAAGTTAACTAAATCTCAGAGTTTCTTCCTATGCCCTAGAATATAAATCTGCCAGTTTCAAGGCAAATTTGCTTCATTTTAAATCGTGTTAATTTGCTTTTAAAGGTAAGCCAATGATTATTTAACTGCTTGGAAACTCCCAGATCACACTTCTGGATGCATGTGGGTTACTTGTCCTGCATGTTGAGACCTGTGGGACCAGAAGATCGATGATAGGAGGATAAGGACAAGAGGGGAGAAGAGATGTTGGGGTTTGCAGTGCATGTGACTGCATGGAAACTCTTCAAACCAGGTCCTGTAGTGGCACAGCTGCAGTGAGGGCAACTCCAATGGGAAAAAGCAGGGCCTGGAAAGCAAGAAGTGGCATTTTTTTGTGTCAGACACAGCAGAAGGGTGAGCCTTGAGTACATTTTTAATACATAATGGAAGACAAGTAATTTGCAACAACATTCATGATCATAAGGGCTGGTAATTTCAGCCCTCCAAGATTTTATGATGTGGAAAGAATAACTGTACATGTCAAAGGTTGGAGGGATGTGGACTCTTTGCTCTTCCATTGGAAAACATAAATACTGACTTCCATTTTTCTCCTCCAACACCTTTCTTCTCTGAAAAGACAAAGGCTGATGGAGGAGCAATAATCTAACACTTCCCAGTGCTTTGTCTTCTGAAGATTACAAAAAGAGAAATACCTCAATTTTCAAAAGCAGGATGAGGGGTTTTTTTTCTCTCTTCATATTTCATTCATTGCATGGCAGTGAGAAACCTCACTTTTGGCTTCACTTCAGGCTGTCAGGGTAGCAGCACCACTGTCACTGGCAGGGTTCTTGTGCAGCTCCATTGGCACTGTCCCGGGGGCTGCAGCGTGGAGAGGCTGGCATGGGGACAGAGCAGAGGTGGGGACACTGCTCTCACAAAACAGATGAGCTGAGGACAGAGGGTTTCCCTTCCCATGCAGATGGATGGGAAAGATGCCTTAGGGCTATGGGCTGGCAGGCATCACATCTCCTCTACGTTCCCTGCAGGGAAATACAGCCAGGGAAAACTTAGGGACTATTGACAGGAATAGGACTATTGATCACCAGTGTGCCAGGAGGTCCCTGCTGATCACTGACACACAAACCGTAGTGAAAACTTCTGGGATTAGATTAATCCCTATGCAGATCAGTTTATACAGCCATTGGGAGCCATCAGGTCTCAGAGGGCAGAGGCACTGGGAGCAGCCAGGTACCAGCTCCCAGCCTGCCTCTGGAGTTGGCATGGAGGCAGAAATGGGAATGGGAATCACCAGCATATCCCTAAGGAGTGTAGCTTTTGCACAGCTCCTTGCCAAAGAAATGGACTGTTTCTACAAGAGCTACCAGGCGTGGGGCAAGTGTGTGTGGAAAAAGCTCCACTATGCCCAGAACCCTCGTGAGTGCTGTGCTCCCTGACAGAGGGAAGGGAGCAGATGCTGTCCCACAGAAAGTGCCTCAGGAATGTGTGTTCTCCCCTCATCCACCAGCCACATGTGCCAATGTGACCTCGTGCAAATAAACCAAAAGACCCCTAATCCCCCCCAAAATCTGAAACAAAGCAAAATAACCCCACCCAAGGAAGAAAAAACCTGCTGGCAGCTGGTCACTGCACAACTGCTCTGAAGCATGTCAAGGTGATGGGCTCAGGGAGATGATGCAGAGAGCTCAGTCAAACTTGCAAGGCTGAGTAATGAGCAGGGGAAACACTCATCACTCCCATTTTGAGAACAGTTTGCCTGGTTTTTCACTGGGCTGAGGCAGCCTGATGAGGGACCTGAAGCCAGAAAGAAAAGTGAATAAAAAGTCACAGATGACTTGCCGGAGGGAGCCTAAACTGACTGAATTGTGGATCTGATAAGGTGCCAGAGAGCTTTATTAATTAATTGACTGGCAGTGGGAGCCATGTGGGCATGACACCCCCTACCTGCATCCGCTGACAGCTCCTTTTGCCAGCCCCACCAGCTAAGACACCAGGAGTTTGTGGGGAGGAAGGAAAAGGAGCATCCTGGGAATGCACATGTCCACCTCCACCACTGCTCCCTCCCTCACTCCTCATGCTCCTGTTAGCAAGGCTTGAGTCCTTGCCCAGAGGCAGCTCAGGTGCCTTCACATTTGTTTTTAATGAAGGATACAGCTGTGCAGTCCAACAGCACAGGGATGCAAAGAGAACCTGGAAGTTTAAACATAAGCTTTTGAGTTATGCTTGCCATAAAAGCAAACATCCCTGCCAGCACATGCAGTGTGAAGCACACAGTGCTTCCCTGGGCATCCCCGAGCAGCAGCAGCCAGCTGTCCCACCCTGCCACCAACAACAGCCCCAAAAAATTCCTTCTGCCCCTGCAGGGCTGGGGCAGATGCATCACCCTGGCCATGCAGATGTCCCCAGACAAAACGCCAACACTGACACATTTTATCTTGTCTCAGCAGTGCAAATGATGGAGACCAAATGTCGCCACCAGTCCAACCCTGAGCCAGCCAGACCCTGACAAATTGCTACCAATAACTTGCAACCTCCCTGGAACACATAGAGGGCTTTGCAAAGAGTGAGACCCACAGTCCCATGATGGGACTTGTCATTTATTTATTTATTTCTCTTAGCCTCCTTCCTTTGTGTCCAAACAGCCCTGGGTTGCAATTAGCAGCAGCGCTGCTTTCCCACTGCTTTCCCAAAAGCGCAGAGAAAAACCAGAATGTGGTGGGTAGGGAAACACAAGCGGGATTAAATACCAACATAAATCACTCTGAGGGTGTAGGACCAGGGACAATTTTATTTTTCACATTTCACTCAGTATTTAAAAAGTGCAACCACCTCCAACCTCCAAAAGACACCTCCTCGCCTCCATTGTGAAATGGAAACGAGGGTGATGTGCTATTCCCATCCTCCAGGCTCCCTCCCCGATTCCCACCAAATTCTTCTCTGCCCTCTTGGATGCTACCAGCTACAGCCCCAGCCCCATGTGCCCCACACTTGGCCAAGGACCAGCCTGGAGACCAGACCCAGCACAGCAGCCTGGAGCACCTGCTGAGAGTGGGTGTCCCCAGGGGCCTTTATACCATGTCAGTAATTCTGTTGCTGACCTCGTTTTATGTATACACATTTTTCCTGTGCTACACTGGTGTGCCTGGCCCCTCTTTCCTCTCTCTGCTTTTCTAGCAAGCAGCTGTCCACGGCAGGGCTGCCTCACAGTCTTCTTCCCTCCCTCTCTGCCTTTGCTTCTACGTTTGTTATGTATCAGCTGCAATGGCTTCTGGAAGTTTTGCAGCATCGTATTTCTCACTCCTTGCCCTTTTTCTCCCAATGTCTCATACCTCAAGAATGAGTTATTTGTCATTTTTCAGGAAATCTGTCTTAGAAAGATTTTGGCTGCCCCAGGAAGCTGGGCAGCTCTAGGAGACAGCTCAAGCAGGATCTGTAACCTCTGATGTATTCCCTTCTCGTCCTTCGCATGCCGCGAGGCACAGGGGGATCCTCGCCTTGCCCCTCTTCCCCATAAGCTCCAGCTCCATCCCATTCCACCTGCATCTCCCACAGCTCGCAGAGATGAGTGTGTGGCTCCTGCTGGGCTGCCTTGCTGCCTCCAAAACCTGAGCGGAGCTTTCCGCCAGCGGGGGCTGGACCCCGCCTGCTGCCCCACACTGTGGGGAGCCTTGCACTGAAATCTGTCGGGAGGGGAGCCCAGAAGCTGCGCAGGCTGCCGCAGGGAGCTGGGGGCACTGCGGACTCACATCCTACGGCTCCAACAACCCCCAGTTCAGCGTGCAAGCTGTGCAGATGGACAGACACCCCAGGAAAGCTCCCACCTCCTGCGAGCAAACGCCACCCCCGTGCCTGGGAGGGACGAGCATGGTGGGGCCGGCAGCGTGTCCTCAGTGGGACACACCGAGCGCAGCCGGACGGACACACAGGGCCAGCCCTCCAGCTTCACACACACTGCTCCTTTTCACACCACAGCTCTCGCTGAAAGCTGCTGGAAAAGGTCTGGCACACACAGTTTTTCCTTAGCCGGTAATACTCCCATGCCTGAGTCTCACTAGATCCGTACAGCAAACCCAAGAGGGTGTGTGGGGCTGCTGCAGGTAATTACAAGGCTGATAATTGTATCAGCTGTAATCTCGCCCTCGCTCCGCGCAGTCCTGCACAGATAAGCCCGGGAACAGCTACGTCGCTTTAAGCAAGGGCCCCTGCCACGTCAAGGAGTGAAAAGGCTGCAAGTCCTCCCTGCACTTGTGAGATAAATCTACTGCAGCCTCTTATCAGCCGCATCGCAGGGTCCCTGAGCCAGGCTGCGCGACCTGCGGAGCACCCGGGGGCTGCGGAAGATAAAAAATCAGCAGCCCATAATTAACACCACCACCAGAGCAGGGGCTCCGCTCACTCACCAGTGCAAACCCTTTCTTTCCCCTCTGGTGAGGCCCCCCCAGCAGCTTTCTGGCATCGGCAGGGACCCTGCGCGCACCTCCGCTGTTACCACCCACGAGATTTTGGGCATCACAGGCCGTGTTTAGTGAGCCCCGCTGTCACCACGGCAACCGGGTTCGCTTAAACGTAGGAATGCAGAGGCCTGGATGCTCAGAAGCCCGCATGGCAGGGGGTGATGGCACCGCCGGCCCTCACGGGGGCCGTGCTGTGCTGCTGCTCGCCCTGCAGCAGGGCAAGGGGGTGGTCATGAACAATCTCTATGAGTGCTTTTGCTGGATTACCTGTCATGAAAAAAGGAAAAGGAGAAAGGAATTGCAGCTCTTTTTTCCCCCAGGAGGTGCAATTCAGTTCAGGAGTGTGAATCCATGAAGGATGTGCCTTGCAAGCCTTTGTTGTTCTGGGCTTCACTGTGAAACTGCAGCTCCAGGAGAAGGCTGAGGACGGCACCAGGCAGCCACCAACCACCCTGCACATCGCTAGGGATGGTGGCAGCTTTTGAGGAGGACAAGGTCCTCACCAAAGGCCTGGAAGTATGGGTGATCAGCAGGAATTATTAAGGTTGGAAAAGAGCTCCAAGATCATCGAGTCTAACCACTAACCCATCACCACCATGTTCACCCCTATACCACATCCCCGAGTGCCACATCCACAGGGCTTTTGAACTCTTCCAGGGATGGTGATTTCTAAGCCACTGCATCCCTCAGCTCTCCGCAGCTGCTGTGGGTGGATTCACTGTGATCCACTGATGGAGCACCAGCCTGCCTGGGGCCAGGCAAGACCATCCTGCAGCAGATATCCCAAAGACTTTAGTACCCAAGCCAATTACAAAACCCCAGGGTTTTATTCCAGTGACATACAAATGCTCACACAAGCATGACTTAATTTAATTTTCAGTGCTCAGCAGAATGCATTTTTTGTTGCACCTCAGCTGTGTGGCAGAGATAAATGATGTGTTTAGTCTTTTGACAATTTTGCTAAAGCTTCATTCCCAGCTGATCTCTTTCAAATAATGTATATTTCAGGGATTTTTATCCTTAATTAATCTCTGTTCTGAAAAAAATAGTAGTTTTGGAAAAAATATATTTTCTGTTATTAAAATCATACTTTCTCTCATTCTTCTCTTATTTCCTTCCATTCCCTGAGCCTTGGCCTTTCACTGCCCTTACAAACAGGCAATCCCTGAAACCTCTCCAGTACATGTGAAACTGCAGGAGACTGGAAATATTTCAGAGCCAGGAAATAATGACAGTTATTCCATTAGATACAAAGATATTCCTCCACAAGCTTCACTAAATCAAACATTACACTGTTAATAATATTACCCAAAACTCCCTTCCAGCTCTAAGTAGTCCAGACATCCCTTTGTCCTGCAGCTCTGCACTGTATTGCTCCCTTCTCCTGAGAACACTTTGGCAAAGTTTGCTGAACTGCACAGAATATTTTTGCCATGACACATGTACTCTCGTCATCCTGATGTGAATCCCAGGGACTGACCGGGCGGCCCCCGAGCCCCACAGGCTCAGATTTATCTGCAAACACCTGCAGTGTGCTCTGAGCAGGCGAGCTCCTGACCTGGCTGCTGGCTTTGGCTCCTCTGCAGCACATCCTCACCTTCCAGGGTCATCTCTGGCTTCCTGCTTCAGCTGAAGGAAGTGTGGTATGGGCAGGCAAGGCTGCCAGGCCAGCAACAGTAAGAAAAGTAACAATAATGTTACCCACACATACAACTTTTCAGCTCTAAAGTGCAGTTTGCTGGGCTGTGCTCTGATTCCTGAGGAATTCTGGCTTAGCGAGCTGCAGTTCTCCCTCCCAGCCCCAGTCCCCTTGGAGCCGGTGCTGTGGGGATGGGCTGCAGGTGCTCTTGGTGCTATTGCTACACAGGCTGAGAGGCTTTAAGCCATCACTGGGTCATCTCTGTGCTTGTGCTCTCCCAGAGGGACTAGAAAGTCCCTCAGTCTTTCTAGGAAAGGGCAGTGAAGGAACCCAGAGGAAGGGCCAGATTAGACATGTGGACACAGCAAGGAGAGGAAAAGGTAGACATGGCAATGTCCCACTTTTATATCTTGATAATTGTGTGATGCTGAGACAATCTAAATGCTGAAAAAAGATCATTCTCTCCCCAAAACACTCGTGCTAACTAACATATCTATATATATACACACACATCTATCTGTGTAACTTCTTGGAGGCAGAGCCTGTGCTGATGCTACATTTACACTCCTGATGAAGCTGTGAGGAGCTAGGAGTAATTTTGATGCACTACGTACAAAGGTGAACTTGGGTTAACTGTGTTTAAAAACAATACTAAAAGCACAATCCACAGAAGTGGAGAAAAGGAAGTATTTCCGTAGACAGTTTTACTTAATCATCACACTCTCGGACTGGCACAGGAGCAAAGATGCCAAAGACCAGCCCAGCAAGAAATTCCAGGCAGTGCAGGGCAACTGTGCATTCTTTAACTACTGCATAGATATCTTTATCTTAGTGGCTATCTATATCTTAATAGAATAATCACTGCAGATCATTGACTCATAGAATGGCATGGGTTGGAACTCAGTAGTTCCAACCCCCCTGCCGTGGTGGGGGGAGGCTGGAATTAGATTCCAGTAGATGTCATAGCACGTATTCTCAGTCATTAGAGAAGACCACCCCAGAGGTGATGAACCCCTTGAGTTTCAGACAAGCAACATTGGTGGTTTTAACAGCAAACATATCATTTAGGAGCCACCAGCTGAGCCACAGTGGGAACCTCGGCTGGGAAGGGGGTGAATCAGGACCACAAGTACTGACATTGTTCCCCTCATTCCCTGTCGGGAAGCTGCAAACACACATCTCCAGGGAGCCTGGGCCAGCCCATGCTTGCTTTTATGTCCTGTTGGGTGTAAAGCTCTTGGTCCCCACAGAAGCAATTTGCTGTGACTTGGTGGGCTGGATGGCATCTCCTGGTGAGAGCTGAGCCAGGAGCTGCTTCCCTGGCAGCGAGCTCTCCCTGAGCCCCCTGGCAGCAGCAGCTGGGCTTCCTGGGGACGGGAATCCCTGCACCCCACAAAGCCTGCGTGAGTCATCGAGCTGTTAGAGATGGAAGGTTATTTCTGGATTTAACTTTCTGGACTGAGGGAAACACTGCGGTGTCAGCACCCAGCTGTGCTTTCAGGAGGTGCGTTGTTTGGCAAGTCTTGCAAATCTAGTTCCATATGCAAGCACACACATGAATCACTCCTTACAAGAAAAAGCTGTAGGGGTGAAAGGGCCAAGATAAACTTTGCTGGGAGATAGTCAAGGCAAAATTATTTTTTTTCTCCACTGCAACAAAAATAGTCACACGGAGGCAGAAAAGGCCAGAAGCCCCTTTTCTCCCCCTAGCCAGGGCTGATCCCTCTGCTTGTTTTCCCCAGCAGCTCCTCAGCAAGGATCAGTACTATCACCTACTGATCCCAACCTGCATCTACAGCAATATCAGTGCTTTTCACAAAGTATCTGTAAGCTTGTTATCAATATTATTTCCCCATCTGCTAAGAGAAAAATTATCTTCTACTGTCCAGTCACCCTTTCCCCACAAACAGCAGTGCTTTCCTAACACCACCTATTCCCAAGGAACAGTCCTGACTCTGTAAATATAACAAAAAGCTTGAGCCCAGCATGCAGGCAGTGGCAGTGCTCCAGGGGATCTGGGAAAAGGAACCAGGGGCAAAATGGTGGCTGTGATAAAGCAAAAGAACAAGGGACAGAAAAGGGAAAGGGACAACAGGGGAAGAAAATAACGAACAGAAAGAGAAACATGTGGAAGAATTTCCCTCCAAGAATGATCCCTCCTTGGAATCCTGAAGCTGAAAGTGGATGGAGAGGCAGATGCAAAAGGGAAGCATGAAACAACTTCCAATGCCACAAGCATTCCTTGCTTTGCTGAATTTCCATCTGCTACATCTGAGGAACCTTTTTGATATCTGTAACTTTCTCTCCCAACATCGACAGTTGTGATCTTCCCTCTGTCTGGCTCCTTTCCTCTTCAGCTTTGATGTACACGTTCCTAACATTCATAATTTGTTTCTGTTTGCCACACAGAATGGCAGCAAACATCCCCTCACACACATTGTGGTCAGTAGTTCCTTCAAGATTTAAATCCTTGCATATTACACTCAGACCAATCACCCTGTGGCTGCTCCTGATTTATATAAATTTCTGTACTTACATATTCCCCAAGTATATTTTCAAAACATACCACTGTTAGAGCTGTTAGAGAGTATTGCTATTTGACGAGCAAGCAAATGTGGTATTTTCTATTGTGACTAGGAAAGAAACTTTTGCAATTTCCTGGAATAAGTGCTTTCAACTCTTAACTTGCTTCTGTCTCGACTCTTGTAGTCCTTGCTCCCATACCTAAATCTCATTCTTGGCTTTCCTTCCACAGTCCTTTAGCCAATACTTTAAACCTCTCCCTTATCCTCATTGCATCATTTCCCACTTATTTAACCTTGCTTTTTCTATTCAAGTGTCTGGAAAGGTTTTCTGCTGCTTTTCAACCATGATCAGCAAAGAAACTCAGCTGGACTCATGCTGGTTTTCAATGTACTCCTAGACTTTACTGGCCATGTCCAGCTTACTTGGCTAACAGGTCATTCTTCCATTCCTTGTTAACTTTTTATTCTTCTCTGAGATGGTTGTTTGCAAGCCCTACTCTACAAGGCTAGTTGAGATTTAAGGTCCTTGTAATTCCTGCCCTCTCATCCTGCAGAGATCCCAGGCTTTAGCCAGTCATCCCAGCTGACTTCATGGCCACTCCCTTGAACCAGGTCCAAACCCCTTAGTAACAGGCATCCTTGCACTAAGGCTGCACTGATTCAACTCTTCAGCACGTAATAAATGTATCTCTCTACCCCATAATCCCTGCTTCTTCCTCTGCCAGGGATCTGAATCCCAGCTCATTCCTTATCATGGGTCTGCCCTCCAAAACTTTATTTCCCATGCCATTGCCTGCTTTCCTTTTCTACATGACTGCCTTCAGGTCAGAGCCTGAACTCCACTATAATTTTTAAGTGCACATCTAGTCTAAGGTGAATTTTATCAGCCCAGTTTCTGTCATGGCCTACCCAAAGCCCTAGGAGTGGGGTACAGCTTCCCTACCTCACCATCTCACACTCGCAGTGTAGCACTGCAACCACCATCTCTTCTCCTGGCTACCTTGAAAAAGGAATGAAATAAATAACCCAATCTCTCCTCCCAGTTTCACTACTCATTGCCTTCCTTTCTCTGGCACTCTGGTCCATGGCTGCAGGGCCTTCTCAGTCCATCAGCTCTGCAGCTTTATTTAAGCTCAGCCAGAGTGTCAGACCCATATTCCCTTCAGAGTGCTCTTTCTTCTTAGAAAAATGCAGTCTGAGTACAAAGCTTATTACATATGTACTGAAAACAATAAACCACCGAGACAGATAAACAAATTACCTCCTCGTCAGGCAACCTTGTCAGAAGGTTACTTCTCTCTCCCCAGGGAGGCACAAGATCTCTCATTTCTGTGATGTGGATAACGTACAGATCTGCACCATGATAATGACCTTTGACACATCACATGCTTCAGGGCTTCAGCCACTTACTTGCCTGAATGGAGGAAGGCATTATACCTCTCTGCACAAATTTGCTGAGATTTTTTTTCACTACTTCACCTTCTGAAGGATCAGCAGTAGGTAGGACACAGTAGTGGACAAATAGTGAAGAGGCTCCTCCCTCCTGCAACTGATACTTACCTGGATAATTTGGCACTGAAATTTATTATCAAACCTGGCAAACAAATATTATTCCAGTCTTTCACTGTACTCTCAGTCTGGCAAGGCATTCGTTTTCTCCTACCTTCTTGGATCTGGTACCTTAGTACATCTCAGCTCTGCACTTGCAATGTCCCTCTGCTTCTTCCACTTTCTGAGGTATGGCTCCTATCTCTTCGACTTACAATTGCAGAAATGTCTTCACTTGTCTTGAATTACTGGCATCAGTCAGGGTATGTTGTAGAAATTTGATGGCACATACAGGAAACCAGGTGAGACACAACTGGACAGCCATACCCAGGTGTGCGCTCCCCAGGACAAGACAGATATGGACTCAATGGAGTGAGTTCAGCATGATTAAGGGACTGGAACACCTGCAGAGATGGAGAGAGCTGGGACTGCTCAGCCCAGACTGGAGAAAAGGTGTGTAAGTACTTGATGGGGGAGTAAAAAGGAAAAAGCCAGGCTCTTCTTGGTGAGGCCGGGCAACAGGACAAAAGCCATTGGACACAAACTGAAATACAGCACATTTTTAAATGTAAGAAAAGGTCTTTTCTACTCTAAGAGCTTTCAAGCAGTGGCACAGCTTGCCCAGAGAGGCTGCAGAGTCTTCATCCTTGCAGACACTCAAAACCTGACTACACATGGCCCCAGCCAATCCGCTCCAGCTGATCCTGTGTGAGCCATGGGGGATGTTGGAGGAGCTGATCTCAGCAGTGCCTGCTGGCCTCAGTGACTCTTAATGCTGTAAACAGAACAGCAGTTATGTTCTATGCCAGTGTCCTCTGGCACAGAACATTGGGAAATTAGCCCAGGTCACAGTGTTCAACTGTTCATTTAAAGCAAAAGAGATTATTGAATACCCAAATGCTGAGAGCAAGGGGCTTGCTCAATCACAGCATGGCCATTGGCATCAACCGCCTCAAGAATGCAAAAGCTAAAATATGAAACAACCACCTCTTTTTAAGTTTTGCTGCTGTAAGAATTGCCTAACTGGGTGTCCAGACCCAAACTTCCAGCAAACAACCACGCCAGGCTTTGCCCAAAAGGGAAAGGGGGCCTTGGGGAACCCCAGAGCAACTAGTGATGGCCACTAGTGGGGCTTCACAAAGGAGCAGACACTGTCATGTCTGTCACCATGCCTGCAGGCTTCCCACTGGTGGCTAAATCCGTCCTTCAGCACATCCTTTGCCAAGTTACTTTACCTAAAACAAGCTTCTGACAGGGATGACAGAGCCAAGGCAGCTCTTCCCTTTGCAATCACTGGCAGAATAGTGCCCAGAGCACACAGCTATCTGTCAGCCTGATGAAACCTGGTGTCACATGTAAAACTGCAACTGCTCCTAAGTTATTTAAAATATATATATATATATAAAAATCAGGGCCTCAGAAAACTTATATTTTATAAAGTTTAGCAGGCCTGATACTGCAAAGTCAGCTCAGCAAGACACAAAACCCCAACCCTTATCTCCAGCTCCATCAGCTCATATTTTTTTACTGCCATGAAAGTGCCTACAAGTATGAACATTTACATACGTAAATATGAATGTAGATATATTTTTTTCTAAATCACTGAAGACCAAGAAAGCTCACCCTTTTGCATGCCCAAAATGGCCACTTTTAAGGGGATTAAACATAATCCCAAAAGCAAATAAGAAAGCAAGCTGAAAACTATTTTTCAAATGGTTGTGTTGGTGCTTGTGGTTTTTTAACATTTGGAATAGCTGATTCTCACATCCCTCTCTTAGTCAAAGAAGTGAGAAGACTCATCAATCTGACTAATCTGAGCAAGAGTATCTACAGTATCTTGAAAAAAGAAAGGAAACTGATTGCTAAGGACTAAAATTGCAAATTCAGCTTGCGCCCAGAAAATGTCCCCAAATTTTCATTATGTTACACTCTGAATGCCACTTCACTAAAAACTAAAGCTAGGAAGAAGAGAGATCAAGACTCCCCCAGAGACTCCAGAAGAGGAAAATGCTGAAAAGATTTCTATCTGTGCCCAACTGTTGGTAACACTGGCACAAGCTTAAGCAGGGTTAAATCTACTGCAGTTTTGGAGGAAAATGCAGACAAAATTTCAATGTTGTCTTCTGCAGAGAATGTACACTAAGAGCTAATGCACTTCATCCTTAACAGCTGTTGTAAAGTAAAATTACAAAAGTGCATAAAATATAGGACATGTATCAAACACTGTCTCACACAGCAAGATTCAAGTGGTTAAAAAATACAGTAAATCTTGAAGTAGACACCAATGATGGTTTTGGCATTAAGGTGGAGTATTTGGTAAGAAGGAAGAAATCTGTACTGGGAGACACAGTCCAGTGCATGAGACATCACCGATGAGGCCACAGAATCCAAAACTCAGCCTTCAGTAACACCAGGGTTTTTATTTCAATTCCTCCACAGTTTCTTCTGCATTAGGAAAAAAGAAGGAAAGCTGGAAGAGATTCGATGCCCTGAAACGAGACAAGCTTTGGACATTGTTTTTGGTCCTCCCAGGAACATGTAAATATGGCTGAGATTATCCCTTGGAGCCATCCAGAAACTGCCCCACAGCAGGATGGGGGAGCTCATTCCAGGAAGGAGCCAGGCCATCTGACCTGGATACACAGGACACTGCTATTTTGCATGCTCTGGACACTTTTCATTTTTCTGAGATATAAGAAGTTCCAAAATCTCCTTTGTGACCAAACACTTTGTACATTCCCTAGTGGATCACTCATCTTGGGTTAACTTGCTTATCTATTAAACTCTTCAGCAACTACAACAGACATTTCCAACCCCACCTGTGATTTGTAGCATGGATCTTTTGGGTTAAATCTACCAATTTGGAGGCCTGTGCACAGCCACAGCTGAGCAGAATTTCTTACTGTCAGATTGGTTGGTGGAGCTGCCAGGGCCCAAGTGAAATGCAAGCAGACAGCAGACGCTGCTGTGCTGCCCAGAGCGTCTGCAAAGAACTCACCTCAGGTAACCTGGGCTGTTCAGAGAGCACAGGGCTTGGTGGGCAAGCAAAGTGGTCACGCAAACTGTCACCGTTCCCTTCTGCACACACCGTGCCCCTGAACCAGAGGGACACACAGCCTTCACTCGGCAGGTGAACAGACAGACTCTGTGTGTCTGAGCTGTACCTCTACACAATCTGAAATGAAAAATTAAATCTGAAATAGTCCAGGTATTATGAAACTACTTTATTTTTGCCACCTGTCATATTTTGCCAAAATTAGCAAGAGCTAAAGTGGGAAAAACATATAAGAAAGCAGGCACTGAGCCTGTATTTAATAATGGTACCTGAAAGGAGGACTTTGGCAATACCCACATCATTGCACCATTTGGCATCATCCATCAGTTCTTCGCAGGATAATGGACTTGGGAAGGATGCTGAGCACAGTTAGGGAGAAAGTGAGAAGGCAGAGCTTTGAGAGTTCTTCTCCGACTAAAAGAGAGAGCATTTGAAATGTGAAACTGTAATCATTGTAAATGATACTCATTGACCTTTTCAAACACTCCAGATAAGGGGAAAGCACACAGAGGGCACTTGTTTTCTTGCGCACTCTACTTGTGGGTTACATCCTACTCATTTTAGTGAAAACCCAACGCTCTAACCAGACCTTGGGGAAGTCTGCAGACATTCAGTAGCCTGGAACAGCTGGGTAATAAATGGGTTTTTTTCTTAGTAAAAACTGACCTTGAATCATGAAACAAGTCCCTCACCTCTTACACTGGCGGTCTCCTCCTGTCCAAAGCAAAAGAGAGCAAGAAGCACACGCGCGCGGTGCCTGCGCACTTCTGCCACCAAGGCAGTAAGAAAGGGAGGAATGCTTAAGTTCATGCACATTTTTATTGAGTAGTAATATAAAATGCTTCTTTCATTGTTACAAGTGCATGCTTTGATTGCCAACATTTCGAAGTCAAATTACAAAGGCAAGGCTGTAGGCTGTAGTGAATTACTTGGGCACTTATACAATTGTTAAAAAATATCAATGGACTGTTTGTTTTGTTTCCTTTTCTCTTTTAGAATGAACCAGTTGAAACCCGTAACTGATATACAAAGGGAAAAAAGTGAAAAAATTACACATTTTGTGGCACATGACAAAACAGAACAAAATGACTAAACCATTATGACATTAACAGTTATCATGCATTTAGAATTTCACATGTAACTACAAACTTATTTAAATTTCACAAGGTTTGCTAAACATGCTACCCATCTATATGTGCACTGACAAGCTTATGTTAAAAACTTTAAGAATACTCTCCCCCCTTAGATTTTTCAAAGCTTTTTTTTGATTACAAAATTTCAAAGGCATTAAGCATTTTCTTTTTAGAGAATATAAAGTACGCCAGTATACATACATTTCCAGTATAAGTCAGACCACTAAGCGCATTACAGTCCCATACAGGCCTATACAGCCATTTTTTCTTAAAAAACATGCATAGGCAGATTTTTACAGAATATAGATGCTTTTCACTGCACTTAATATGGTGTCTTGTTCACTATACTTAAAAATGCACCACTCATAAATATTTAAATTCAGCAAGCCACAACCAAGACTTGTTTTACCAAAAAAACCCCAGAAAACCTCCCAAACCAAACCCCCCTAAATATAAACAGCAAAAAAAGATAAATGTTATTATTCCAGTTTTTTTTAAACAAAGAAAAAGATAATTGCTGCCAAATTAGTAAGATAAGTGTTATATTTAAAGAAGGGCATTGAAGCACACTAAAGAAACCTGAGGTAAGCATAATCTGTACAAAATTAAACTGTCGCTCTCGCTCGCTCTCTCTCACTCTCTCTCTCTTTTTTTTTTGGCATTTTAAACAAATTTCCAGCTTTTTTTTTTCTTTTTTTCTCTATATTTTTAAAGAGTGCCTAATTTATTTCATAGCCATTGTCTGACAAGAGTAGCAAAACATTATCAATAAATAGTCCTTATTTAGTTTGTACATTTTGTTAAAAATGTTTCGATGTTGTAGATGTTGAGTGCTGCAACTGTAAACGTACAATAGTTAGTAAGAAATTAAAGTTTTCATGTCCAGTAACATAATAAAAGGCCTTTCAGTAACATAGCTAGACGTTCCCAATGTAGTAAGAAAACATGTTCATTCCCCTAACTTTGCAATATATACCAGCATGAGCTTTCATTTTTCTACAAGCATTTAAAGGCATATCCAAAGGAGGTGTCTCACCC
>VZTZ01022431.1:87042-156462 GCA_013400955.1 Drymodes brunneopygia | reverse complement strand
GTTGACGATCTCTTTGTAGATGATTTTTGTAAACTGAATCCAACACCTGGCCCCCCGAGCAAGTAAGCTATTATCAGAGGCAAGAACATCCCAGTGCTGATGTGCAGCAACCCCATCGTGCCCTGCAGCTCAACCCCCCTCCCGGACAGTGGTCACTGGATATTGCTGCTATTACTGCCGTTGCTGTCCGTGCCATTAGTCTCTGTGGAGATTGCCTTGTTGATGGAGTTAAGGTTGGCATCGGATGGCACGTCTCTGCGCGGAGGCATTCGCTCATTAATTCGATCTAAGCCTTTGGCCTCTTCGAAGCTAGTGATCTTATGCTGGGGTGAAAATCCTTTGATAGCTAAATAAAGGATTATTGAAAAATAAAATTAGCAAGATAAAACTCTCAGCAGCTTCTCCCCCAATTTAACAACAAGTGCGAGAGTCTTTCTTTGGGAAGTGGCAGTGAGAAGATCTGACACCACCACCACCAACTCCTTACAGCACTCAGAAAGAGCTGGGGGTTCACCACCACCGTCCCTTCCAACACAACCATTGTTTCCAACACCATCAACTTCCAGTATTCTGCTGTCCACTGGGGTTCAGCTTAGAATGCTATGATGCTGGCATGAAACTACAGTTTGCACTTTGGAACCATGCTGAAGGCACAGCCGTGAGCTGGTGAGTTGGCATTTGCTGTCATCGCTTACAGCCTGAAGGACACTGTGCCTTGCCCTAATGCCCTTCATCAGGCAAAACTCCCACCTGACCTTCAAAGATCATGCAGAAAGTGCTGGCTGCTTCCAGATGGTGATGACATGGTGAGGCCACTTTGTGGGATATACATGTAAGCTAGGTAAGAGCTGGGGTGACCCTACAACAAGTTGCTTTCTGTTCTCAACACAGGTGAGCTGCTTGTTGGGGGCAATTACCCTCCCTGATACAACCCCGGACTTCTAGAAAGCGGTTTGTCTCAAAGAGCAGGAACACTGTGCAACACGGATCAGGGATACTATTGTTGTGGAACAGCTGTACGGTTTAACTTAGGAAATGCATTGACAAAGGACCAAAGTTCCAACTGATCCTGAGGATTTTTGATCTGTGTTGTAGCAGCAATATTGGTGAGGCCACACCAACCTCAGAAAGAAGCCACAGGCTGAGGAATGTATTCACAGACTGTGATTTTTATTTCATTTTATTCTCTCTCTAATTGAAGGGTTGAAGATCTTTAGATTTAAAGCAAGAGAGAAAAAAAGCACTGAAGGCAAACAGCAGGTCACAGCTCCGGAGATAATTTGTCATATCCTTCTGTGTGTTTTTTCTCTTATTTGCACCAAATCAATGCGCTGCACTTCCAGAACTGGAATTTCTGCTAGGCCTCTATCATAACATGCCACGGAGCAGAAATGGTGCGTTAGTACCAGGAAACTGCAAACTCCCTGGGGAGAAAATGGTAGGGGAGTTTCAGAGATCAAATTCAGTATTCCTTCTCTCCTCTTTTCTTCCCTTTACCCCCAAGTACTCTCCTTCCAATATGCAGTCCTGATTTCTGGACAAGATGGTAACTTCTGTTAAAAAAAAAAGCTTACACACCCAAACCCCCAGAGCATCCCTGGTACCAAGCTACCACTCCTTGTATTTAGTGGGTAGCAAGAAAAGGCATTTTCATGCTGGTTGTACCAACCTCTCCTGTGAAAATTGGTAGATTGTGTTTGCCTCAGGATTTAGTTCTTTAGCCAGTTTCACAAATGTTACATTGGAACTTTGTGAAGTGCATGGTTTTTAACATGTATTATACTTCAACTCAGAAAAACAACAACATAATGGTGATTAGTCAAGTGAGCAGGGACAGAGCAGTGAAAACAGAACAGGTTGTACAGTGAGTTTTCTTAAGGTTTGCCTTTTGGGTTGGCTTATTTTTTATTTACCTTCTACCACAAAATGAAGATGTCTAACAAGCACCCATGCCAATCCCTTAAAGCAATAGTTTAATGGATGGCTGCATTGAAGCTGAAGCACTTGCCATGTCCTGGAGCTTGCCAGCCGCACAGCCCAGTTGGTGCTACTGGGCCCTGAGGGACAATTGGTAAAGGGTGAAACTTCTCCTCCATCAGAAGCTTCACCTGTGTAGAGCAGCAGTTGTGACTATGGTGTCTAACTAGCAAGGATGGCAAATCAGGAATTAACTTGAGGGATGAGTGTTGCTGGCACGGGGGCACGTCCAAGGGATTGTATTTAAAGCAGACACATTATTGTCTGTAACGCTAAGGAAGGTGCTCTGCTGTAGTTGCTGGTCAGACAATGAGTATTAGCAGGTTACATTGAGAGTATACTAAAACACAACACATAGTCACAGAAAATCACAGAAAACAGCCAAACTGTCAACAAGAATGCACACTGCAGATTAGAGATTGCTGATAGGAATAGGTAATTCCAACATAAATAGCAGCTTACTCACTGCTATTTAGAAAGCAGTTGTATTTTCTCTTACTTGTTTGTTCCGTAATTTTATTCACTGCTTTACAAAATTCAAAACAAATTCAACTGGCCGAAAGGGCACATCTTACCGAAGGACACAATCACCAGATTTTTTTTTTTAAATTAACTAAAAAAAAAATACCCACAGAAAATTTGAGAGGGGCAAGAACAAAATACAACTGAAGAATTTTGTTTTAAAGGGGAATTCTGAAAATTCTTCTTCCAAAACTTTGTAATACTAAACAAATATCATACATATACATTGCAATACATGGTTACTTAGATTTTAACTGAAGTGTTAAAAAATCATTAAGGGTCAAATTAGAGGTCTGTCAACAAAACACCAGTTTTCAATACTGAGGGTTCAGAAATCTTCTAAGGCAGCCAGTCACTTTATATGCAGCTAAAATGGTGCCTGTGTTAATGGTTGCTCTAATGTAAATATCCAGTGTGTAAACTGCCACTACCAAAAGAAGCAGACATCTTGCAGACAAATGTCTCATGTTTTACTTTTAAAGGGAAACAGAAACATGCTGTACTGTAACAAAAGACCAATAAAATTTTTTATTAGTGACCTAAAAGAAAGGAAACAAACTGAAGCATAAAGAAAGAAAAGGGGGAAAAGAAACAAAAGCAACAAAAGGAGAGAATATAGAAAAAGCTATGTGTTTTCCTTGACCAGAAATTGCTGAGGATAGTTTGAGCCAGCCTCCAGCGCACAGCTTTTGAGCTATGTGTCACAAAGCATTTACGAGCTGCTGCCAAGTTATGTCCCGTGAAATCCAAGTTCCCTGATCTCCTCCTGTGGCATTACTCAGTGCTTAGTTCAACATACAGCAATTCCAACATGTTTGTAACTTACAGAAAGAGAAAAACCTCAACAGCAGCAACAGAAAGAAAAACCAAAGAAACACTTTCCCCTTTAAAGCAATTACATTTTGGTTAATACCGAGCCACAATTGTTAGCTCAACACCCACACAATCTGTACAAGCTACAGCAAAATGAATACACCCAGCAGAGCCCTTATCTGTTGTGGCACCAACAGAAAGGGGACTGGCCAATTTACCTTCATCAGCCTCAATAGCCTCAACAGTAGCTGAAGAGAAGAAAGGGGTAGCAAAACGAATGAGAAAAAATGAGCAGAGGATTTCAACTCCAAGAACAAGTCAGTGAATAGCAAAGGAGCTACAACACTAATGTTACTGTAAGTGCTGGATTTTGGCAAAACAGACACACAGAAAAATGTTTACACAAAAACAGTAATTTGTAGATTGAAATAAGCTAGAGTTTGTTTTAAAGCAGAAGTTTCACAAACTAAAAGTTTCTAAAGACACATTTAAGAAGTTTTCTTTTGACTCTAAAGAACTAGAAAATGTAGACATCTTCCATATTGCACATCTGACCTGAAAAGGTCATTATATAATTGTCCCAGCTCTGAGTAAGAGCAGTTTGACGTGCCCTGTCAAAAGAGAACAAAAAATGGCATCAAGCCATCACACAAAATTCATACAACTTACAACATCAGCCTGAAAAGTACTGATGCGAGTACAAGGCAAAGGAATTCCATATACAACTTTACGGAATTATTTTTTTCTCTCTCCTGACTAAAAGAAACATCCCCAAAGCATGGGATGCTCAGAAAGCTTTGCCTTTGCTTGCAACCTTGCCCAGTCTGCTCCATCTGTAAACTTTCTTTTTGTCAACACAGTCTATGAAAAGCAGCATTTTGCTAACATTTTATTTAAATCAATGGATGTAGATGTCAGATTGACTGTTGGACCTCCAAAGTTGCAAAGCCTGGTCAGAGAGAGCAGAGCTTGTAACTGGGAGATTGCTGCAATGTTATGAATACCATGTTATCACTGTTGTGAAACCATTAATTGCTCTTAAACACATACTTTTATTTGAATTTTACCCATCAACTTTGGTATGCATTTTTTTTACAGTCAGAGATTTAGAAGCTGATGCAAATTATTAAATGCAATCCAATATAGCAAATATTTTAAAAGCAATTTTGATTTTCAATAATTTGTCTGGTTTAGAGAATAGCTAAAGAAGCCAAGTTATAAGCAAGTGCTCTCTTTTTTTTGTCTTATTTTCCCCTACCTAAAACCCGAACTTTTTTTTTTATTTTCCCAGTTAGGATGTTAAATATGGATTAAGATATATTCTGAAATATCTACACTGTTATCTTGCTGCATGGGGAAATGAGGGGATTTAACCCTCATGCACCAAGGTAAACCTATGCCTCTCAAGCAGCAGAGCCAAAGATGGCCAAAAAACGAGGAACAAAAGCAACACAAACTTAAAAGAAAAGGAAACATGATAACTAGGATGAGAAATTAAAATGAATAACCAGATCCAAACCAGCACTGACACATTAGAAAAAATAATGACTAAAATGTATACTTCCACAACAGAACATACTACTCGTATTTTCTGTTAATACATATGGCAATATGTGTGCTTAACAGAAACTATATGAACTCCAGAGTATTTGGTGAATGGGATACTATGTGTTAACTAATGCAGAAGCTTGTGTATAGTAATGTTTTACTGAGCCACAATACTGCAGTATGAGGAGATTTTCCTTTTAGCCATTGTAATGAGAACATTTGGCAATTTTCTCAAATTCATTTCTATTCCTATTATTTTGCCAGGGCAACAATAGCAGTTTCCCGGGACCAAATTTTCTGATGAATGTCAAGCAACTATGTGGAGAAAAGCCTAGGTGAAGACCACAAACCCATTAAGAAAGGCCTCCAATGAAATCATATTGCAGCATTTTCAAAGCAGAACGTTACTATGTCCATAACACACAAGTCATCAACAAGAAAAAAAGAGAAGGGGAAAAAAGGGGAAAAGGAGGTTTACCACCGTATACCTGAATCTTCTAGGTAAGAGAACAGTAAAGGGAAAAATACAGAGAAAGAAGGCTCCAGGAAGGAAACAGGAAAACAGAGGCTGAGACTGTGTCAAGGTTATAAAGCATTTCTATTTCTTACATCTACTGCCAACAGAACCTCAATAAATGAGAGACCTTTATGTGCAACTGCAATATACTCTACAGCACTACATACAGCAAAAAAAAGGTCCCAGTAATAAATTAAGTTCTTTGCACTCCTTATTCCAAAAGGAAAGAAAGTCAGTCCTACTACAGACTTACCAATTTCCTGTAACAAGAAGCACTTGGTATAAAACTGACAATCTGTATTGTGTTTGCGTACAAGCCAAACACGGTGTTTGTAAGAGCCTCCCTTCACTTGGGCTTAAATCAGACTGGAATTGTTCTCATGTTGTCGCCTAGAATTTCTAGGAGAGAAAATCTAATTCTAAAGATATTTTCCATTGATGATTCTCTAAGAGGAAGAACAAATCAGATAAAGTAAGAGTTTGAGTGTCATTAGCTAAGCCGAACCTTCAGTACTCCATGTATCAAGGGCTGCTCTTAAAAAAAAAAACCTGAAAGATGCTCCAAACTGTGGAAAGAGTGCACTTCACATACAATCCTGAGCTACCAATCTGAACAGTTGATTTTCAGGGGCTCCTCCCTCCCCCCTTGTCTCTGAAAATTGATGGTATTGTAGTAAGTCTTGAGAAGTGGCTTTACATGAACTGCTCACAAATGCTCCAGCACAACAAACTGCCCGTTTTTTTTCTGTTCTTTGTTTTTTTCTGAGACAGCTGCGGTGACTTTTCTTAGGTTCTGCAGTTGCAAACCAATTGTTTTTTACACAGGACAAGACACAGAGGCAAACAGGCTTACCGCTTTGCAGTGTTTGCTTTCCTCCAGAGAGCACACCACTGGGCAGCATTCCTGTCGGAGTCAAACCTTTCAGCGTCAGCACACTCTCACTCTCTTCTCTGCACAAGTTCAAAAAGAAATGAAAAATAAAACCACCAAAAGTAAGTAAACGTCTTTTTTAAAAACATGGGATATGTTTTAGACATCGTAAGCTACACATGTCCTGCAATGATTTTGTCATCTCCAATCTCCTTGCCAAGATAGGCTGAATTTCATGGTAATATCAGCACCAGTGAAGACCCCTTCACTGCAGAATAAATGGTTAACCTTTGCATCACACCACATGCAATACCTACTGCAGTTAACACTCTAACCTGCACCTATGGAACAAAATGTCTGTAAACCCAAACCTGAGAGGAGGACCAGAAGGATCAGATATTGCCAACAATGCATTTAGGCATTTTACACTGTGGGTCCAAAATCGACTTAAAA
Organism: Drymodes brunneopygia; assembly: GCA_013400955.1. Taxonomy (NCBI): domain Eukaryota; kingdom Metazoa; phylum Chordata; class Aves; order Passeriformes; family Petroicidae; genus Drymodes; species Drymodes brunneopygia. Next base: position 149,761 of record VZTZ01022431.1, on the reverse strand, counting down.
TGTTAGTTTGTTCTTGTCTACACTAGCAGGCAGGTGCATTATTTGTTGATGATCATCAGCCACTTAAAGGCAGCTAAAAGCTCATTAAAATTAATAAGCACTTCCATCCTTGCTAGTACTGTCCTTAATAATTTTGTATGCTAAAAATAATATGGATTCAAGAAAACTGTTTTAGGAAACTGAAATATGCTTTGCTAGTCTCCAAATATATAGAGTTTTTAAATACAGGGCAAGAGGAATACAGGAGCTCTGTCCAGAGAAACCTTTAAGTAAAGCTTTCTACAAAGACTGTAATGCTGCCTGTGATGACATACTTACTCAGCAGCAAAACTGACCCCAATTCTTTAAGAGAAACCTATTTTGAAGTGTTTTACTTTGAAGTATATAATGACATTAAGCTGGAAGAAGCAAATACAAAGACAGAATTTAGCTCCACATTCACTTGAGGATAATGTGGTTTTGTCTATAAAAACTATCTCTCAGCACTTCTACTAACAATTTTCTTTAGACCTCCATGCTCTGAATGACTCACGTATTTTAAACAACTCTTGTTTACCTACTACATATACTCTTCAAGTTCTATTTTTAGTTTGAAAATTATTCTGCTTGCACTCACTTTTCATTATGTAATAGCCAAAATCAAATTGCGACCATTTTCCTTGCAAGTTTCCCAAGTACTTAGAACTAATGCAAGAGCAAAATACTCCCAGAATTAACACAGTATTTTTATCAACAGTTAGATTCCAAAGCTCTTGCTTTCTCTCAACTATTCAGTCCATTACATATATTTTCTTTTTCTTTTTTTAATTAAACTGCAATGAAACTTTTAGCTTCACCCTCATGGGTTAAGTTTATCGATTGTATTTTTATTATCTTTAAATTGCATATGCACGAGAAAGATGTGTGTCACAAATATTGAGATTTTAGCCTTCAGTGTTCCTTAATTTCTATTTGATGTCATTTGTTTCTACTTCAAAAAAGGGATAATAGACTGATTAAGTATTTTATTTGCCTCTCTCCTGTCTAACTATACCAAAAGAAAAGTGAGACTTGAGAAACAAAGTTGGATAGAGGCAATGACAAGGAATCATGAAGTCTTCCATTTAGCTAAAGGCAATCTTTCTACAATGTCTATTTTCAGCAAAGCTCATTTATAACATTTGAAACTCAATACAACACTATTTTGATATCTACTTTTTACACTAACATGGCTGAAATTATTTCAGCTTTACATTCAAGTTACATCCTCGAGGAAAGGGACAACTCGTCCCTTAGTCAGACGACTAAGTCCTTTGCAGATGGTCAGATGAGGTGCTGATCATTCAGAAAGCTTTTCAAGACTTTGTGAAATAAACTTCATAATACACAATGACTCAAACAGGAACTTCTCCTGTTTCCAGGAAAAAGGTTTCCAGAACAAGTTGGTATATAGATAAATGACGATGGTGCCCACTGCAGTCTTCTTAGGGTTACACACAATTACCCGACATTTGTGTCTTACATGGAATTATGCTGGCAAGACAAAAAAAATACCCCAGAGGCTTTTCTACAGGAATAGTGTTTGCAAGATCACCTTGTGAAATTTTTGCTGTCTAGCAGCCTGCCACCCAGCTGAGGAGAATCAGCCCTTCTCAGAAAAAAAAAGGAGAGGTATTCCTAAGGAGGAAGTGGTGACTGGGATGAGATATCATGCATTCCCCTGGAAGACTGGTCACCAAAACCATGCACTGGAGGTACCTGTTTATTTGCTGAATATGCCTCTGATCACAGTGAGGATGTCCTGTATTTGCTGGTTAAAGCTAAGGGAGAACAAATCTACTCTTCATCTTCAGTCCTTCCTGCAAAGCTTTCAGGACCATCAATAATCGAGTGTAAAAGGCTGTGCTGGTTTTGGCTGGGGTAGACTTAAGATATGAGGCTTATGCATATTTTAGACAGAACACATGCAGGAATTTTTCTGTATCCCTCTTGCATCCTTGAAACCATTGAAAAGCCTCTGCCCTACAGATCCCTTTGAAAAAGTCTGACATATGGCTGATGTCAGTCATCTGTGAGTTGTAAAATCCCAAATATATCAGCTGATCATCCAATTTCAGATCCTTCTGCTTATTAAAGTTCACAATTCTTGTGAATTAATCCTATATTAATCCTAAAAAGGTGGTTCACAACACAATACAGTCAATCCAGAAGCTGTGGTTCAAGGTTATGGGAGAAAGCCAAGTTTCCCAAACTTTGTTTGCCCAACTATCATCAGAGAAAAATAGTTGTGCTGTTTTATGAAGGTGGTAGCAGCCACGTCCAGGCTCTCTGCCAGACTTGGTACAGAGGAGCAGGTGGAAACATTTGATTGCTCCCCCATTTTGTTTAGGGAAAAGGGATGATGTCAACATTTCTTATTTTATTTTTTTTTATGGGCACCACTTTGAAGTAGCTCGTGCATCACCAGTAAGTCACTTGTAACACTTTGGGAACCCCAGGTACCAAGCCCTCCATCGCAGTTTGCTATTTAAAGCTGTGCTGCTGCAATCTGCAAGGTGTGGGCGAGCTGCTGTGCCCATGCAAAGCCCCACAGAGAACCTGCCCACTGCTGGCACGCTGCACTCACAGCAAGCAAGTTGGAGAGTTTCCACTGAAATTAAATAGTATATTCTTCAAGTAACTATTTTATTTATTCTTCTTACATCAATCATGCAATCATAACAGTAAATGTTTTAGAACTCCCTTGATTGTCCACTAAGCATGGTAGCCATCAACTGACTACAGCACCAACATACAGTTTCCTGAGGAAAAAAATCTCTCTGCTGAAAGGGAGGGAGAACTGTATTTTCTATATTTAAACTTCAGCACAGTACAGCATGTTTTCTCTTCTGCTCAGAGGCATCAAATGGAGAGTTCTAAACATTGGGTAGCAATTAGTTACTCATGTTCATGTGTTTGGGGGAGTGCAGCTCAAAGGAACAAGCTGCTATTGCCTGCATAACCATTTCCTGGATTTCTAGGTAAATGACCCTAATGCTTTCATCTTTAGTCATCTTTACTCACGGCTGTAGCAACATCTGTGGGTGCCAAAGCGTGACAGTTGACTTCTTTTTTAATGAGAGGTGATGTATAACATATCCTTTCCCCACATTTAACGCTTGCCTCGGTGGCTAAAAGTTAATGAGTACACCTGGTGAGCAGAAGTCTTTAAAAATGGTAATTGGATTTTTTTTTGCTGAGGTCTTTTGTTTGTCTGTTTTATATTCAGCAAAAGCCCTGAGGAAGAAGACTATTCAGAGCCAAAATAAATAGCAGCATTGTATAAATAAAACAATCTCTAAAAGGTTGCAGTAGAACTCAGTTGGATGGTATATTAAAACAGCAAATTTGCTGTTTGGTTAAGAGTTGAGTGCTCTAAGTAACCAATCAAAGTTATCCCCCAACACAAAAAAAAACTAAACCAGCATAAAACCTTACCTTAACACTGAGAAAACTCTAGCCATTTTTCCTATTGCTCGTATCTTGTTCCTTATAACCTCCTTTCGAGCAGCAGCTGTTGCTCCTATGGAAAAGACATTAAAAACAGTTATAGGGATTTGTAAACAATTCATCACTAAATACTCTCAACACTAAATACAAGAAACATCATATTAATGCTACAGTTTGCGAAACTAAGCCACATTTGTAGTCAAAACAGAAAACACTATTTTTCCCATTCCTAGTTAAAAATTATTTAAAAGATCAGAAAACCTGAAGGCAGTCCTGGAAACCAGCATGAGATGGCAGGGATTGTATTGGCTGGCAGTGGCTAAGAGTTCCACAGAGCAACTTCCTTCTAATCACTGCTATGGCCTGCTCAAGATTACAATTGCTTTGAAATTTGTGAACTCACACAATACTCTGCCTTAAAAAAAAAAGTATAGCTCAACACAGACTACAGTTCAGCTGAGTTTGAGATGTACTTGTTACTAGGATATCATCAAAATTTGTATATGCAAGGGAGAGCCACCTGAATGGAAAAAACAAACAGTACATATTACAAAGGATCCCTCACATTCCCAAGAAAATACTCTGTTATACTCAGAAAACCGGTTTCCTTTAATTATCACAATCATAACCACATACATAATGAAGATTTCTCCTAAAGGTTTCTGAAGGACAGGTAACCTTGGCTTGTGTGGATGCTGCCTGACAACTCCTGCCTTTTCAGACACCACCACACATCACAATAATGCTTCCTTCTTTGTTACTCCAGAATTCAAGGGCAAAAATGAAAATTTCTGTTTTCAAATCCTACCAAATGGTTTCATTTTGGAGAGCCCATCAGGGAAACTAAATCAGCAGAAAGGGGCAAAAATGAGGAGGTCCACATTAGTGAAGAATAAGCTTTGATGAAACTGGACAAATGGTGATGGAATCAGAACTGGCTTCAGCATGCAACAATCCAACACCTCACAACACCACACACCATCTTTCCTGCCCTGAAAAACTGTTATGACAGGAGCTCAAGGTCATGGAATTAATGAAGTCAATGGACTTTTTTAGGGACAGTCCACAGACCAAGGGCAATGATATTTGTGTGTTTATCTACCAAAAACAGGAAAGGTGATGGTGCACTGGAAAATGTGGGACTTGATATGATGTAATACCAGGATACTGTCCTGGTTTTGGGTGGAACAGAGTTAGCTTTCTCCTAATGGCTTTCAAATCTCCCACATATAAAGATAAAAATATAAAAAAAATACAAATACATACAAGGATAAAAAAAGATATGAACACTTGGGCATAAATGTCTAATTCTAGACCATAAAGAGTGTGAGAAACAGCTGTAATTCAGCTGGTAACTGAACTAATATAATATACTTTTAACAGCTTAATGAAAAATTTAAATGAAACAGCACTTATTCAGCTGGGTTCTTCAGGAATAGGAGGGGATATCTTCCTGCCTCAGTTAGTATGATGTCATAGAACTGTACTCTCAAGATAGACAAAACATGGTTTCCTATCCTGGAAACAATTAAGCATTAATTTTTCCCTTTTTTTTTTGCCCCAAGCATCACCATCCCTACTTGTTTATTACAAATCCACACTGTTCTGGTATATCTTATAAGGATATTCAAAAAGTTGAACAGCAACTAAGACTACAGTCAAGAACATTTGAAAACTGAAAACTGGAAATAAAATTTATGAAGTGAAATATAATGTCCTACATTTAAATACAAAATAAGAATGGAAAAAACCTTATTCCTTAATCATAAACACAACAGGCTCAAAGGGATTATTTTATATTTAACTGATACATATAAAGCTTACTAAAAATATACTTAAAAGATTTTGGTCTCCATTGAATTGCCTAATGTAACAAATCTCTGAAAATGACATGTTTACTAAATATTAGTAATAATTTTATTTATCCTATCTTGCTTTATTAACACAATTTGCTAAATAACACACCTGATATTCACAATGTTTTATTGATCTCAGTTTTGACTGAATATCACTAACCTCACAGTATGTGGATTTCTTAACTATTTATACATAAATCTTAGACTCACATTCTGAGGGTGTCTAGTTTAATATTTTGAGATTCAGTATTACTGCAAATCCTTTTGAATTACTTGAGTTACACTTTAGCACACACCTATGTGAAAATAAATGGGTCAAAACCTGAGAACTGGCTATGGGTAAAAGGGTTAATTTTAGCCCTTACAAATATTGCCTGACATCCTCCTAAGATTTTACCTTCCTTTCTTAGAATCATAGACTCATTTAGGCCGGAAAACATCTTTAAAAGACCTTCCAATATGTAAACAAACCCTTTTTGCATGAAGTAACTTTAAAAAAAAAAGTTTAAAATTGAAGTGTAAAAGTTATTTGGGAGTAAAACAAAATCTTTGAATCTTACTTCAGCAATTTAACTAGTTCTATTGGATTTTCGATTGTATCAAAATACATAATCTTCAAGCTGGATATGAAAGATTCATATGAAATGTAATTTAAACATTCAAATTAGGAAGCAGAAGAAGGAAAAAACAAGACTATAAATGCTGATAATACTCTGAAATGTAGGATTGAACGGATTTAAAACAGTGCTGTATAAAAAAGTCAACCCTAAATCTCTCACTGGTATCTTAGTATATATTATGTAGTTAAGCATTAGGAAAATTAATAAAACTTAAGCCTTCCAACTTATTGAATACCTTTCTTCTGTGCATAAATGGGATCTTCTTAAGAATTCCAAAGGGGGGAAAGAAAAAGATCAGTGATGTTTGTAGAATGAAAATAAAAAATAATACAGAACATTTGACAACATCAATGGAAATGTAATGTTTAAGTAAAGTCTGAAAAACAGAAAAGAAACAAATTAAGCAGAGAACATCCAAAAGGAAAGAAACAGATTGAAAATGGTAGGGAAACAAAAATAAAGAAGAAAAACCTTTCCAGCTTAAAGCCTTGTTAGTAGGTTTTGCAGGAAATCAACATGCAGGCAGGAGACCAGCAGTGGTGTTACCACCTCTTGAACACAGACTTTCTCCTGCATTATTGCTGCTGCTTTGATAAGGTTTAATCACTTCCCAAAAACAGCCCCACCCTGGCCATATGGGGTGTGCCTACGTGATGATGCCTCTGTTGTTAAGAGGGTCAAACCAGTTCCTGCAGTTTATTTACAGCTGGTATCTCCCAGAGCAGCTCACTGTCCCGCTGCTCCTGCCAGCCCCTGTGCTGCCCACTGCATGCCTGCATTTGTCCAAATGCTCCAGCAGCTTGCAGTGACCAAATTCAAACGCCAACACTGTGCAAGGTACTGCATTTTAAAACCAACTGTTCGAGGGCAAGACAAGTGCAGCACTTGGTGCCCAGGCACAGCTGCACCATGGCATGTGTTCTGGGGATACTGATCATCTAGTGCATGCTGCTAGGTGGGTCCAGAGGCAGAGCACACTGATGTGCCCTAACATGGCTCACAGGAAAAATGCTTTGGGCATGGAAACAACCACATCTGGCCAAATCAGAGAGCGAAGAATAAATACAAAGATCACACTAAAATGCCACTCTGTCACCAACTCACAGAAATTAAGTATGCACTGCAGCCCAGCCTTGCTGGTTTAGAGGAAGAACAAATGCAAACCACTGGGAAAACCCTTCCATTTCTCTCCCAGCTAAAAATCAACTCATTGGCAAGCTAAGACTCTCACCAGGCAGTACCATGAACATTTGTATCAAGGCATTGGTAAGTAGCAGACCTAAGAACAAGGCCCTTATGCTCCCTCAGTTTCTGTTAGTTGCTGCTGAGCTGGCCCCAGGCACAGCTGACTGTACTGAAGAGATGGGGCAAATGTCACATACTGCTGTTCACAGCAGAACCAGGTAGTGATTGGCAGGAGACGTTTGACTCAGGAATTCTCTTTAGGCTGGAACTACAGCTCTGTCTTGGGAAGCCGTTTTCCAATGAAGGAATAAATGCTGTAGCTACTGGCTCTGACAGTGGCTTTTCTGTGAAAAGGTTGAGAGCTACAATGTTGACGGCAATACAAAAAATAATGTAGGTAATTTAGGAGTGTCTTCATGCCAAATCATGATAAGGATGCATACAAAGCAAGCACTGCATTTGTGTCAAATTGTTTATTGCATTATTGTACCCTTTTAATTAGCAGTTTAGTTTATTTAATCAAATGCACGAGGCCAGAAATGTTGCTAATTAAAACAAAACAGAACTCTGACTATATGCTGGCTAGGTAGAGGTATTTGCAGCTCCTGTTGCTAAGTGATACGTTTGATGCACAAACATACAGCACATGAACTAACATTTGCCCAACACATTTTTTTCTGGATCAGATTATATTGCAACCGCCACAGCAAACAGGAAAGAGAAAGTACAGCAAGAGGAAACTCTCAGAGATAAGGAAACTTGACCTATCATGTTCTCTCATTTTTAAAGTGAGTGAAACCAAAAGGTCAATACAGGCCATCAGGGACATATGGGATAAAGGGCATTATGATATTTAGGCTTTTTTCACAGTAAGCTTACACAGAAACTGCCTACAACAAATTGATCAGATCTCTATGATGTGTTTCCTTAGAGGGGGAAAAAAGGTGAGGCGGCAGGGAAGAAAAAAAGGAATACATGCTGTTGAGCATTCTGCTCATGGCTTGATGCAACATACGTGACTCAGAACTGAAAATAATAATAATAAATAAAAAAGGGCTCACAAGAACACCATGCAGTGAAGTCAGGCAATGCTGATGTGGCTTTGTTTTGAAGGAAGGAGTGAGAGGGGAATACAGAAGGCAAGAAAGTGCAAAAGAAGTCAAGAAATGAATGATCAGTGCAAACCATAGTGAATGGACCATTCTCACTACATGTCGGAACCCATGTCAGGGCATGTTCAAACTGCAAGGAGAGAAAGGAAATCAGCAGCGAGCCCTGAAAACTATTGATGATCTAAAAATAGTGATGATTGTTAGGAATCATTTCATAAAACAAAATGCATCTGCTGTTGCAGATATCAGGCATTTCCTTCTATGGGAAATACTGCTAAAAAATGTCAGCAGGCGAACAGGACCAGTCGTCCAAGAAGCTGGACAGAAATTACTGAAGAAGAACAGTGGAAATACTGAGCCACTACAAGACTGTCAGTAGACAGTCCTTACAGAAGTAGTTTTGATTGAGCTGGTAATCATTCTGGTCTGTTTCAATGAGAACACAAATGAAACACATCTTGTACTTCTCTCCCCCAAAAGGGCAAGGGGGAAAAAAAAAAGGGAAAAAGAAAGGGAACTCAACTATCTCTGAGGGAAAGAGGATTTTTGTTTGCTGTACAGATAAGAAATCAGAACTCACTAAGAAATAATTACAGATACCGGCTTCTATTTACATTTAAATCAACCTCAAATTTACTTTTACGTCCAAATCCTTCAGTCTCTTCCATGTGTACAATCCCCATGAGCCTAACATGTCCAGTGGGCTGCAGGTAAAAGTGTGAGCCCACAGCAAGCTGCAGCACCAGTGCCACAGACCCCATTTTACAGCCCTAAGGGGACTGATTATCTGGGAAAGCAGACATGAACATATGCCAGCTCTGGTTTTTAGCTACACATGCTAATGACAACCACGTTTCTAATGTCTTCCTTACCGTAATGTTTTACATGGAGAAATCATTCATACAGAAAAAACTGAGAGCAGATTTAGGTAACTATTAGTGTTAAAGTAGCAGGAATGGTTTAGTTATTCCTCAGCTGGAACCTTTACTGCTGTTAGCTAGCATTATGCAGTACACACACATGCGAGCCCAGAGGATTTCAGCCTGTCTCCCCGCTTAAGACACCTGCAGTGCTGCAAACTCCAAGTCTGGAGGAGTGCCATGGCAAAACTCCCAGGGAGGTGGGATGGGGATTCACTCTCCTCTCAGAAAAAACACTGTAGATACAGAGACCTCCTACAGCTGGAGAGGGCTGCTGCTCCCAAAGAACTCTAACACCTCCATATTTCTGATTGTGCTTTTGAAAATGTGCTCCTGAACTGTAACTTAAGGATGGGAATGATGACACTCCAAAATTTTAGAAAAAGAGTGTGGGCATTGGCCTGTCTATGCCCAATGGAAGCTTACAGTATAACTTTAAAAGGAAGTATTAGGCCACAGCTGAATTAATTTAAAAATCTTTCCCATAAGGTCTTCGCTTTGGCATTGCATTCAGTGGGATTTCAGTCTGTGCTTAAGAACTTTCTTGAGCCAAGGATTTTAAGCACATGGTTTGTTGCTACTGTATTTTACTTGACAAAGTTTTTGCTCATCATATGCCTCCACACAATTTCACACTCTACTTTAATTACACAGTAGTGACTTATTTAAATTTCATGAGAAAAAAAATGGTCACAATATTCAAACAGGTGTTTTCTTCTCTTTACTGATTACTGGTTTCAATAATTCAGTCTTTGTCCCAAGTCCTGCAAGATAATTGTTCATGTCCACACTCTGTGGCCGATGCAGAACAGGGAATTCCATCTGGTTTTTCAAAATAAAATCAAAGGACTATCATCCATACCAGTCTTCTACATCACTAAGGAAACATTTTGCAAAACCTGTGACCTAGCTTCCTCTTCCAAAGATTAAAAATAAATACTTTGAAAGAGAATCTTAATTATTAATTACAACTTCATTAAATATTTGTCTTACTTGAAAGTTCTCCATTCTCCTTGTTCATTCATTCTGCCTAAAAACATCTTGAGAATGTTCAGTAGAGCTAGATTTTCCCAGGTTCTTCTTCTTAGAGTTATTTTTTAGTATTTCTGTCCTTTTCATAGATTATTTTTATTAGACAGATTATCTATGATTACTTTTAATAGATTTTTTTTTAAAACACTGAAAGCATTCAGAGTAAGAATGTCAGGGATGCATGGAATTTTTTTCAGTTTTTCTCAAATGAGAAGGGACATTTTAGAGAGCCGCTATTTATTCTTGCACAGCCTAACAGAAAATTATATCTAATAAAAAATATTGACTTCTAATAATCCCCAAATTGTAAGATACAAAATATTATTTACTGTCAAACCAACAAGTACAAGGCAACTAATCATCATATAAACTTCAACCCAAAGGATAACAGAACTGACCATTTCTCTCTTGGCAGAAATGTCAGGTTAAAATATTTTCTATCTGTGTTTACATGGTTATTTTTAATGATTCCATTGCTTTTTAAAGGCTTTTAGACACTCAAGTGCATCAAAAGAAGTGACTAAGGAAGTACCTCAAGTTCAAGTCTTCCAAAGTCACAGTACCAACATTTTCAGGAGCTCTGCAGGAAGCTTTCTTCATTGCAGGAAGAATATTTCATTGACATAATTAAACTTTCTATGAGAGTACCTGTGATCTTTTGCATGAAATCATCTGAACCCTTCGTGACAACACAACCCAGATTTCGTGGAGGGAAATGCAGGTTTTTTAACCAGAAGACTGAGATGAAGAAAAGGGTTAGAACATAGCAGAGCCATTAATTCTTTCTGAAGCATATGGGAAGTAAATTCATTGGAGTCTAGCACAACAGTTGCCTTCAGTGGCATAGAACTCAACTGGGATTCAGAAAATTATTTCACAGTTAGTAAATAAACTTTTAAAGTAATTCCAAGGCAAATAATCTCAACCAAGGGTAGAGGCTCTTACCATCAAATCCATCTTCCTCTGTTCCCAATTCATCATCTGAGCAGATGTTCAGCACATTTACCAGCATCTCTGTCACTAAAATGGAAAACAAGTGCAAAATGTTGATATTAAGCTTCCCTGGTCTGTCAGAGAGCCAACTCTAGCTGCAGTAGTGTGAATGAAAATTCACTGCAATAACAGCACCCATTTTTTTAAACAATAGGACCCGTACTAATAGAAGCTGACAGTGTCCTGTGTAGCTAATAAAAAGTACAAGTTGTCATAAATATTTTTCCAAATACAATGAACACAACAAATAGATTTAAAAAAAAAATCTGCTAATGATCTCTCTTTTTGCAACTGTCAGTGAAGTAGGTAACATTTGTTTTCTCCCCCTCAACACATTTTTTGCCTTTCACTCAACCTTGATAACAAACTGACCCCTCTCCTCTCGCTCCTAAATTGCAATAGAATTTGATTTCCCTGCCCAGCAAATAGGAACAACATTACAGAGGAAAAGGTAGAACAAGAGGGATCATAGAGTATTTCTTTATTTACCCAGGTTTTGGACACTACTTCCAGTTCAACAAAACATCAACCTTTTTAAGATGTCCTCAGTGTCCCTTGAATTCCAGGACAAATAGACCAGACAGTGTACATTCCTTAGAGGTGGAATTATTCCATATTCAACAGATTCATTATTGGAGAATTCAGACTATATTCAGCTTGCTTACTTTGTAACTTGGGCATGAAAGGGTCAGCCCCAGGCTGTCCCCACCCTTCTTTCCAGAGAGACAACTGTGAGACACTAACCAGAAAGCACACAGTGTAAGAACAGTGAAAGAAAACTACCCCAGCTAAAATCAAAACCAAGGAAATGCAAATTAGAGAGCAAAAAAGCCAAAGTTATGAGGTAAAATGTGAAGCCATTAGCAGATAAGGAAAAACTTCACTACACCTACATGTAGTAAGCAACATTAAAAGTGTTACCAGGCTTGTCTAGCCTTGTACTAGCTACACAGGTTGAAACTTTAATTTTTTTAGTCAAGTAGCAATTAAAATCCTCTTCTGTGACTACTATGAAGGCTTGGAACATTAGAAGGGTGGGACAAAGCTAGACTTTTTCCTACTTTAGTGAAGGATTTAATATTTTCCTTTGACAGTATTAGTGGAAAGACTTTCCACATTAACAACAACCAGTGAAGCTAACAGCTTCCTACCTTGGTTGGCCTTTGAGGGAAAAAATCTATATTAAAAAAAAAGGAAACAAAGAACAAGTTGTGTAGAACACCAACTCTTAAATCCTTGAATATTGTTTTGCACAGAAAGGAAAATACTGATTTCACTTCTTTGGGCTCTAAAATTCCCAAGAAATTGATAAGTGTGACCACTGGAAGACATGAAGGAGAAGAAACACCCGCAAGATGTAAGAATAATGAGGAACACAATGCACTGTCTCAGAACCTCAACCATTCTGACCATGCATCCTGCAGCCCCACCTGAGCAGGCTGCAGATGGGAAGCCTCTGAAAAAGCGACCTTGCAGAAAATCTTACTGGACTGCAACGTATGTGGAGAACACACCCAACCTAAAAACAGCCTGGCTGAGTTTACGGCCAAAGAAAATGAAAGCGTTTTATCCGCTTCACAAGACTCTGCAACACACAGTCAGTGAGGATTATGTAATGTCTCCATTAGTGCAAACAGCTGCCTATTCTTTGTTGATCCCTGTTTCATTGTCTATCTTCTTTGTTCACAGAGACCTCAGGCATCCCACCAACAGCTTTCCTCAAACAAAAGAGTAGCTCAAAACAAAGCTGGTCTTGACTGCAGGTACAAGACACAGCTGGCTGTATTTCCAGTTGCCTATTAAGAGAGAACTGTTATTCAAAGCTGCTTTTAAGAGTTTATTAGAGTTTTCTGGCAGTAATTGCTGTTGCAGCAATACTCTATAATGGATGGATCAAAGCAAGCTTCATCTCGGGCACTGAATAAAGTGACTTGGGGTTTAGGCAGTTTGTACTCTGTATTCATTTAATATGCCAGACCAAAGTGTTTTCATGCCTTTTGTGTGCTTGCCATTCATAGCATAAAGCTGCGTTCAGGCAACATCAAGAGCATCGGGTTTCAATAAAACACCATTTGTGTTCTTTAGACTCTTCTTGCCAGCAATGAGGCACCACATGTCCTGTGCAGAGAAGGGGCTGAGGAGCAGGTTTTCCTTCCTACTGGCATCCCCCTACTCTCTCCAGGAGCAGTTAGCCAGACTGGGTCTTAATATCACCAGCTCTGTCTGCTGATGAAAAAGCAACCCACCCATAAAGGTAAGGTGAGTAAAGATATAACCACATGTAGTGAAGTCTGTTGAGAAGTCCATTCAGCAGTAAGCAACATCCAAGAGAATGTTCAAGAGCTTATAACGGAAAAAAAATCAGAATTTGTTTAGTGAATGCACCTCTGGGCTGCAATGCCATAAAATCTATTTCTGCAGCAGAGACATAATGGCATCATCACCTGGAAAGAGTGGAAATTATAAAAAATATGAGAAGTGTGATTAACCACTGGTAATTGCTTGCCCCTCTCAGGCCCATTTCTACAACTTTATCCTCAAAAGCAAGACATCTGTCTTCAAATTATTCTTGCCCTTTAAAATAAATGAGGCCACATGCCCAGTGACTAAGAAACACTTTTGCAGTTTTTATGACCAGAAGTGATTTACATACATACCCTTCTCACCAACAAACGGCAAGGACCAGGTAAACACATCCATGAAGTTTGGAAGCCAGTACGGATGAGGGGAGCAGTTGAACTGCCTGATATTCATAACATTGTTCTCATATTTCAATACTGCAGCTACAAGGGAGAAAGAAAAGAAATAAAAGAGACATCAGCCATGTGTGTGACTGGTTACCAGACCAGGAACGCTGACAGCATGCACAGCCCACAGAGCTGCTCACCAGCTTCCACCCACTTGATCCAGTGGCAGCACCTGAATGCTAGTTACAGCAGGATAAAGCCTCACTGAACTGGAAAGCCATTTTCAGTCTGAAAGCAGTGTCATCAGCTTTCCTCGGCACCAAGATGGGCTGGTAAGTGAATTAATATCTCTGAGTAGTCAAGAACGTGAGCTCTGGGATCTGCCACCAGTGACGAATGAAGCAGTGTTCAGAGCCCCCATTTCACAGTTATCTGAGCTCCTCACAACCATGCTTTGGAGATAACAGAAAAAAGCTTTTATGACTCAGAGTCTGAATGCTGCTCTTCTGATGGACGTTTTCAACATATTTCATTCACAGTATTGTGCAAGAGATGACACTTGCTTCTCACATTATGCACAAGACTGTGCTCCCTATAACAGAAATCAATACTAATACAATTTGTCTTGCACCATTTAACATTCCCATCATTCTGATCAACACACAGATACACAGACTATGTCTGCTCACAGGCAAAAATATAGATATTTATGCCACAGCCACTTTTTAAAGCACTGTACCAAGTTCAGTGTTAACTTCTGTTAATGAACTTCAAGCTCATATCTGAAATGGTAATCTGAAAAGGTGATTTTGAGATTACCACCAAAGTGATTTTAAGACATGAAAATCTTTAAACAACGCAGTTACAGGAGCCTGCATGCAGGATATTTAATCAGCACAAGCAACAAAAACAGTCAACACGAAGAAGATGTATCATTCTCTGCTTCCCCCTTTCCTCCAGCCTTCTCACTTGTGGCTCCCCAGGGATATAGTTCCAGGGACTGGTTATCACTTAATAGTCAGCAATAAAGTTGCACAACTGCAATGTGAGACAGCATTGTAGGAAATACAGTGTTGGCTGAAGGAGATGAGCATTTTCTTCTAACTATTTTCCTCTTTTCACCGACTGCTTGTCAATCAGAAAATAAACCTTTTTTAATGCACTAGGCAGTTGCTTCACAAATATTTAATAGTACATTAAATGCCTTCCATTTTGTGGTCAATGACAGGGTCCAGAGTGACCTGGGAGTTTCTGAAACCTACTCACTGACAGACATAGAACACAGCTTGCTAGCAATAATGTGAACTTTTGCCAGGCAGACACCCTCCATTAAAATCAACCACATTTGACTCTTGCCCATCCCAGTCTGACAACTAGCAGTCATTCTGCTGCTCAGTAGAAGAAAAAATGGCTTAATACTGCTATTACCAAAAATGAGAACACTAGTGTCAATGCTCTGAATATTTCCAACAGTTTTTGGCTGAAATCACTTGCAGCAGATCGGAATTCATTCTTCTTCTATTACAGTGACACAATTGCCTAATAAAAATAAATAGTTTGTGGCTTCACAGAAAAAATGAGTCAAAACCACACAAAAAGGACCACTTAATGGTTGTAAAGATTCATTTAGAAGGACTAAAACTTCAAATTCATCATCTTAGTGAGCAGACGTAGCTTGCCTTCCCACTGCTTCTTCAAATTATCCATTAAGTCTATTTCTAAATTCTGTCAAATTTGAATAAAGATCATTTTTACAGGGAACTTTTAAAACTGGCCTCTGAAAAAGCCTGAACCTTATGCAGAACAGTTGCAAAACATTAAATAAAAATAGCTTTAGTTGGGTTGTTTTCTTTGAAAGGAAGATAATTTAAGATTACTATAATAAAAAAATCCTCACAACACCTCATTAATTTATATACCTGAATACCTTACAAAAGAAAGTTCTGAGAATAGTATTTTTAAAAATTCTCCTCTGTAACTGACCTGTGCATCTCCTCAACAAATTACTTCAAAATAACTTCATACAATAAAGCAGAGTAATAACAGAGAAGCCTTCTAAAATAATTCTCCTCTTAAAAGAATAAAGTAGTGTAGTTACCAGTATCACAAATACTTTTTGGCAGTTTTAATTTAAAATCTGTAATTTATAAGCACAATGTACACAAAATATTTTCATTAGACAACTAATGAAGATGATATTTAACATAAAGCAAACCGGCTCTTGATATGATTGTACAGTTCTGATTACTACTGAGTAGTCAGAAGAGGAAAACTTCCTCTGGATCAAGTAGAAAATGTTTCTCAGATAACAGTAGGAGTTACCCTGAGCTTATCTGCTCCCGTGCTTTCTGTTGGTCATAGCTCTCTTTTTCCTCTCTGCTGGCTCAGAAAAGATTGGGGGTTTCACCTCTGCTTCATTCCTTAGTCCATGTTAGTTTGATGCCTAAGAAGCTGCAAGAGAACCAGCAGTCCTGAAAGAGCAGACAGCTTTTGAAGGTTTTAAGAGTGGAGGTCACACAGTTGCTGATGGAGGAGACAGAAGTGGGATGGGTTCCTTTGGTTATGAAACCCGTAAGAGAGGAACACCTGACTCTCTCCAACATTTGCTCATCATTCCAGGCTGCAACCTCATACTTTTTCTTCCCAAACACATACTCAGAGACAGATGCTAGCAGACCAAGCCACCTGCCATTATCGTGTATAATCACCAACCAGAGTAAGACTCTTATTTATTTTATTATTCTTAACAGACACACACATTTTAATCTAATTTTGATACTTGCTTTGTAAGTAAGTTTTAAAAGCTAATGTTTTGTAAAGTGAAGATGTGCAGATAGCCCAAATTACATTACACTTCTTTCCAATGTAGTAAACTGAGATACTGGATGCTGCAATCACATCAGAGTGAAATGAAACACTGATGCAGCAGGCAAAGGGCATTTGTACTGTTTAGCTTCAAGCACTTAACATAGCTAGCCAAGGCTGGAAATACTTGTGTTGAAAACTGTGCAGGTAAGAAACCTCCTTCCTTTGGCTAGAAATGGAGACAGCTCTTCTAATCTTCTCAGGGTTAGATACAGCACCTAGTGCTGCACCTCCTTGGACTTCCTCAGTTAAGGATGAGGCTGGAACAACTGTGTCACACCTGTCAGATCTGAGTGGATGTCTCAGACCCTCTAGCATCTCAAATGGTTCTTTAAAAGATTATATATTTGAAAGTAGATTAAGGCCTGAAGCAATGTGAGCAACATTAAACTGTGTGACAGATAGTTCAGAGTTTCTCAAAGACATCACATATCCTGCTTCAGGATCTGCCAAACCATTTTTCAGTGTAAATTAATTGATAACATTTCCATCAGAGGAAAAAAATAATGAGCTTGGTAGAAATACTAGCCCAGAATATTTTAAGATGAACAACCTAAAAATATTCTTAGTGAACAATGTAACTGATTTTCTTGTGATTTTCTTTCGGAAAACCCATCCTGAGTTTAGAAAATGAATCAGTGAAAAGTCCCTCAAATTCTTCACACCTAAGAAAGAATTTCAATTTCTGACTTAATGCCAAATTAACTTCAGTATTAACTGTGCAACTGGGAACAGTGCCTTCTCAAAAAGAGTTGCTAAGTAACCACAGCATTTTCTGCCCAAGTCAGGTCAGGGATAAGGGTTAGTAAAAGGCTCAAGGAGTTTAAACATTATCGAAGGACAAAAATTATTTACTATACAAGGTAATGGTCTAAATAATCTAGTACAGAAGTGAAGATAATTACAGGTGGAAAAATCTTTCCTTATGAAATTCTGAAGATTTTTATTTTACACGTGCAACTGCATCTTGCAAAGAAACAGCAGAGTAACATTCAAGATTTTATCAGCAGGCTGCAAAAATCACTTTTGGCAAACTTCTCTGCATCAGCAACGAGATGGCCTAGATACCCTGACAACTCCTCTGTAAAAGCTTTTATTTCCGTGACAAGAACTCATCACAGCAGCAGAGATAAGGCATTAAAGAAAACTGATAGGGCAAACAGAGGCTACATCTCTTGTCTTCCCCTCAAAGTGCTAATATTTCTCACAGATCATCCTTGTCTTCCAGGTATACTACTCTGTCTTTTTCCAGATGAAAATCATTTTCCCATTAGATCCATCTGGATCAGGTACATTCCTTCATGTGTATCCATGGTATAGTTCATGCTGGTACTTTACACATGCTTCACTGACATATTACTTGTGATACATTTATAGGCACACAGATTGACAGATGGTTTTCATTTTTCTACTATCCCAAACTCTCCTGCACACTTTCTTTTCCTGCTTTTCCTTTCAGAAACAACACATGTATGTTGCAGCACGTTGGAAGAAACTTCACACTGGTGTTTTTTTTAATGACTTTGGATTCTCTGGTAGTTCTCTGTCCACTACAAAACCAAGTATTTTAAAAGTGCTCAAAAGATAATAGTCTGACTTTCAACAGCAAGTTAAAATTGCTCACTCAGCCAAAAAAGCACGCACTTACTGAAGTGACAGCCAGACACGAAAATGCCAGTATTACCAGTGTTTTACAAAACAGTTTTCTGCTTCCACAGAACTTCTATATAATCTTTCACTTGTTTTTTTTTGTTTCTTGGGGAGGCGTATATAAACAGCATTACAGCAAGCCTTAATTAAGGCATTAAGAAATACCGAATGCAGGAATGAAAGTTTAGATATGATACCAGGGCAGATAATACCATACAGTAATTTTTGGCACCCTCTTGTTCTGTCCCTGTTGAGAATTTCTCCTAGTTATGGGCACCCTGAAACCCAGGGGTAAATCCATACTTACACAACTTTGTCAGAGTTTCTTGATCAGCACAGGTGATCTCTGAGGCTCTGAAGTCACTGGTAACTACCACAATCCAATTAACATTTATCTTCTTGCATAAGCTTTCTCTCCAGAAGCAGTAGTCTTAGAAGAATCACCAATGCACTGATATTTCTTGTAACAAGTATTAATAATAATCTTAAAGTATCTTTATCTTTATTCCTTAATAAAATAAATGAAAGCAGAAATGTTTGAGAAAGCTATGAAGACACTGAACAGTAGCTCAGAAGTTGCCAAAAACCATATAAAAATTCCTTCCTTTTGCCAATGCTCTCCATTATAATGAATATGGAAGGAATTAATAACAGTAATGGAGAAGGATAATAATGGAAAAAGGAGGACACAAGGCTCCCCAGAGCGAGGCAGTTTCTGAGTCTCTGAATCACCCCTTGAAAGCCTCTCACTCTGTCTCCATTAACTACAGAGGGAAGCCCTGACAGGAGCCTCCTAATTGAAAAACCTCACTTTGGCACCTGAAGCTGAGTGTGTGTGGCCTCGGGCTGCGACAGGACCTGCAGCCACGTGGTGCAGAGTAACACAGGCAGCCTGCACCAGGCACCAGCCAGGAACCAAAGGGACACAGAAAACTCCCTCTGGTGCCAGAATCCAGTGGCGCAAAGCCAGAGGGGGATCCCATGGTGGGTCAGCACTGTGGGACAGTACATGCAGAGGCTCCATGGCAGCATTACTAACAGCAGATGTGCTGAACACAGGCTTGTTTGGGTGGCTTATCTTCAGATACTCCTGTCAAACCCTCTTGCACACTGAGATCGTTGTGTCCCTACTGCTCTTTGAGGACATATCTGATGCCAGTGATTCTCTCCAGCAGAGACTGAAGGAGCCTTTGGATAAAGCTGGCAAACAGGACTACTCCTGAAGTGCTTTGAAGAAGCTCAAGAAACTACACTGGCTTTAATGGGTGAGAACTATCCACGTGGGGTAGAAAATGAGCATTCTTAGCCTCTTGCAGCTTTTAAAAACATGTATTTATTTTAAACAATACTGCATTTAAAAATGACCCATTTCATGTCAGTGGGAGCTGGAGCCTCTCAGGAATTTATTCAGGGTGACAACCAGAGGAACACTAAGAACGCACACTAGACAGGAAGGCACTCACTAGTAGGAAAGTAACCCCTTTTCCAAGGATTGACAGTAACCAAACCTCCAGATGACCTGTAAAAATCAATCAGGTTCTGCACCGCTGCATGATGAGTCAGCTACAACTGCCCTGACAACACCTCTGGATGGAAATACCTTCCTCTGTCTCCTGAAATCAGTCAAAAACTGCACGCTCAGTTAATTCATCTGCTGCAAACCAAGGAAGCCAACAAGCAGCCATGTTTCGGGCTCATTCTATATGATGGTGTGTTTTCTCCTCAAAGAGGGAAGCAAGCACCCAGAGACTATCCAAATAAAGATATATGAGCAATGCAGCATGAAAAACTATGCATGAAGTACTTTAAATGCCAAGAGCCAGTGCAATCAGTCACATGAAATAATGCGTCAAAACTTCTAATGAGAGAAAAGGAGGCAGATAAACTCAATGAAGATTCATTACAAAGCTGCTGAAGGTCAGCCTCTGAATTTACAGCAAGTCACAAGGAGTGGCACATGGGTGCTGATGTTGTGGCAGAGCTGATTTGCCTGAGCTCACTCTGAGCAGGTAACGCTGGCAGTGCACACCAACTCCAGCTGTGGCCACAGACAACCAGCACCTCTTAGCAAATGGTGTACAGCTTTCCATCCAAATAGGCTTTCCACTAGATATAAGACCTGTCTGCCACAGTGGAGCATCCTGGAACAAGGGAAATGACCTTCTCTTCGGAAACAGAGATAATGGAGAGGCACTTCTCTTTACCAGCCGAACTCCATAGTTTCAAATTCAAGGTTTTGAACATTGTAAATCATTGTTTTCCATTTAATGTTTGCCTTCAAGACAAAGTTTCCCATAATTCACCCACTGCCTTCATTGCACATAACTGCTTCCATGCCTAAGAAACAAAAGGTGAACATTTTCTATCATCTTCCTCGTACTGACTTGTGATTGCTCAGCCTTCAACCCAAAGCAGCCAACGAGGAGAGTAAACACACTTCTCCACCAAAAGCAATGATCCTACCAAGAAAATGAACACATTCCTTACTTCATCCTGCATTTTTGAGGTTGCTAGCAGAGCCCCTACATCATTAACTTTTACAAAAGTAGCTATTGACAGTTCTGCTTGCATGGTTTTGCAGAATAACATATTAATTTTTTCACAAGTTAACAGGCATATTGAGAAATCGGAGGTGTATAAACCCCATTATCTACCAGTGAAGTGTTTCCTTTCCTTGCATACAGTTCATGGCATAAAAGCTTTTAGATTATAAATTTTATAATGCAAAATGATGACTGAAGAAGCTTTCCTTTGCAATTTCTAAAAAAAATATTGCTTGCTTCCTCTGCAAACAAGCATCCAGATTAGAAATATTCCTTTGCAAGAGAAACTGATCTCTTTGCAAGGGAGCAGCTTTCAAGAATATAATTGAGAAATAATTATTTTACTTTGTTTACAGAGGAACACAAATAATTTTGTCATTATGGGAACTAGGAGAAAGCAAACAATAATGCTTATTTCAAGATATAGGAGGACAGGTTTATTAGAATACTTTATTTTTAGAAACAAGATTCTTTTTTCCAGTTCATCAGGGATTTCCGGGAATCCAATAAATGAATAAATTCAGAGAAGCTGCAAAGACTTGTATTCAGTGGACTCTTTATACAGTAACTAGTGACTCCTACTGCTGCAGTAACCTTTTAATCTTTTTGGCTATTTATATTAAATTTTCTACATCTCAGTAGTCAAGGATTAGAAAACTCAAAACATTAAGGAACTCAGACATCTATCCCCCTGCTTTATCCACTGTCAAAGTTTAACTGGCTAGACAGTTTGCATACACAAACTCCAATACTTTTATTGGAAAGAAGCAAGGAACAGATAATTAATTATAAGGAACACTGGGCTCTAAACATCTTGCCCAGAGCATTTCTTAATCTACTTCCCTTAGTTAATAGAGCTGTTTTAAGTTTTGCTTCCCGTGTAACATTTACTTAATAACTTGCAGTCAAAATACAGAAATATCCTCAGGCATATTAAAATACACCATTATGTTCAGAGGCATACGTCTGCCTGTAACCAATTTAATTAGGTTTGTATTATATAATAAGTGGAATGGGCACAAACTAATAAATAGAGGAAGAAAATGGGCATGAACTGATAAATAAAGGAGTGAAAAAACACCAACATATCCGAGTAAACAGGAGTACAGTCTATCATACATTAACAGGAATTAAATTCTTACCTTTGTTATTGTATACATCTAGATAGTTTGGTGCAGAAAAAATGGTGATTAGCGAAGGGAAGCCTGTTGTTTGGCTTTTCCTGTACATACGATACCTAAGAGGAAAAAGAAGATAGCAATTACTACCCAGTGTTGAATGTGTATTTGTCACTGAACACATACAGTGCAAAAAATGCCCAGTACATTAAATGCTCTGGCTGTTAACACATGCCAAGACTGAAAAACACGCACATGAGCTATTTAAAAGCCACAGGAAAGAAGTATTTCCTGCAGACTTTCTCACTGTAACCACTTGACATGACCAGGGATCCATGCTTGGAAGTTGTGTCTCTGTATGAAATTTGGTGAGCCAGAGGAGGTTTTGTTGTGAATTCGCCCAGTGCCTATCCCCAGAGCCAGAGGGCCTCTACAGGCACATAGCTCAGGAGATTCCCAGCTTTGCCTCTGTGGGACTGCAGGTGAAGCAAGCATCAGCAGGTGCCTTGGAAGGGTCCTGCCTTCAAAAGGGAAGTGTGTGTCTTCTGTGACCCTCCTGCTCTCTAGGCATGGAAGCGAGGGCAAGGCCAGGGGAGATGGAAGGTGCAACAAGAGGAAGGGAAACAGGGCATCTGATACTATCAGTGCTGTGTCTAATCTTATCCAATCTATTAGCCAGTTTATTAATGTCTGCATGTCTTCATTGCCTAGCCTTACTGCCTCATGAAAAATAAAAGGCTTATTGGACCAACAAATAATCAATCAAGCATTAAACCTGCAAGTAACTGGAAAGAAAGCAACCAAAAACTACTGAGACAAGTACACCAAATACTGCTCTTTAGTCCTCAGCTACAAAAAACCTAAGAATTTAGCAAACATCCACAAAGTTGCACTGAAAATGTTGCATAGTTCCAATGCAATCTCTTCCACAAAATTTTATTTTTCACCCTTTACTGGAAAGCAGTACAACAAAAATGAAATTTCATTACCCTTGTGTATTTCAGGCTAGGTACTTCTGGCATAGCAATAGCTTGCTTTTAATTGCATTACCATTTTGAAGTCATGACAATTCATTTAGAATAGCTTTTTATATGCATAGTGAATATTGACCTTATTCCTACAATGCTGCTAATTTATCTTTTATTGCCATTCAAGTTGGGTAAAGTTTCTACCTCCAAACAAACACAATAGTAATAATTTATGCATGATATGTGAAGCTATTTATTCAGATTCCAATCCTTTATTAATATCTCACAAGTATGGTACATTTCAAATAGGAGGAATTTTTAAAGTAGTTTTTTAAAGTGGCACAAAAACTTCCACCTGTATATAGACAATAGTTTCACGGGGATCTATCAACGCTACCTAATGCTTGACCTGGACTGTTTTTGCATACAATTGCTTAGACTCCTTGAATTCATTAATGATACTCCTATAGAAAAATTTGTGTGTCTATTGAGTTTCATGATTTTTCTTTTTTTAATGAAGTATAAATCCAGTAGGCCCAAAAGTTTCAGGCAGCTGAGAAAGTCCTGCAAGACTGCAGTTCTGACCTTTGTGAGCCAAATCACTTCCTTGGCATCATGGTAATCAGTGTGTCAAAAGACTCTGGCACATTTGCAAATCTTTTTCTGAAATGAATTTGTTTTTCTTTCCAAGTCTGGCATCAAAAAAATTTTGGTCATTTTCTCTCACTTGAAATCACTAAGGCTAAGTAAGTGGCATACGTAAGGATTCATTAAGTCTTGTAACTCACTAATAATAATGTAAAAGACACTGCAATGCCAGTGTGTATTTTTGCAGCGTTAGTAAAAAGTGAGAGCTGTTACAACTTATATTTTCCAGTTCATTCTTTCTCATCTGTTCTTCCTTTCTGTGTTCTGTTTGAGAATGGTAGGCCATTATACATTATTATTATTATTATTATTGCCCCCTCTCCACACATACTTACCCAGCATCCTGGGCTTCATGAGCTCGGAGTATGGATAACAAGTTATTGTGCTGTAGGAATTCACATACAGCAGGGTAACTGTTAGAAAAAATATAATGGCACCTGTTATGGCATTATCAGAAGCAGCACACAGAGCTCTAGCTTACAAAAAATGTATCATAAAACATGCATCATTCATGAAATCAGCGCCTGCTCTGCAAGCAGATTTCAGTAGAGACAACATTACCAGCAGTGTCTTTTTTAATCCCATCCCTTAACTGCTTGCAGAGGAATGCTAGAAACTGCAGTTCATTACATAACAACAATCAGCCTATGGCTTTTCAGAAAAAAGGTACTTTCTTTTATTACTCTAAGATGTAATGTATTCCAAAAAAGCAAAATAAAATACAACAGTTGCTTGTAACAGAAAACCTCACTCACTGACTACTGCATGCACTGGCTGCTTGTGGACACCAGAAATTAAGGTGGTTAAGTGGAAAGAGAAGGAAAGAGACAGAAAGAAGAAAGGCAAATCAATCTTCAAACTGAAGAAGTTTATCTTCTCGAACTTTATCTCCTGGATAAACAAATTATGTTTCCCCTTGGCAACTTAAAATGTAAATCCTGTGACTTCTGAAACGCCAAAAATGTGTGCATTGAATATATCAGTGCTAAACATACTGAGCAAGATAAAAACCCTAAAAATCTCAACTTTATATTATACAAAAAACTGCTGTCCCAGGCATGATTTCATGGACCACCTTAAGAGCCCACTTGGAATCAGTTAACAGCCCCATCAGTTTCTAATTTCATGCACGAAAAAGATGAGAACTTACACACACCCCTTCCCCAATCTAATGTATCATCTTCCTTTCATTTATCCAAGAGAAATTATACTACTTGCTTCCAAACCTTCCTGGGTATTTTGAAAGTGAAATGTCATTTGCAGCTAGAAGCTGCAAACCCAGTGGAATGCTATATTGCTGTTTCTGGACTTGAGCCACCGAGCATATATTCTCAGATGCAGGTCTGGTATTTGGAATTGTCTAAAAAGATTGCCATTACAAAACAATTTCAATTCCCAAATTACGTGGGGTATCATTTTGGCAACTGCAATGATCTCAAATGCTGACAGGCTGCCATTCAAACCACTGGCAAAGGAGAACTGATTTGCATACATTTCTTTTCATAATTAATTGTGACTAAATGTAGACTTATGGTACATTTTGTTTAGAAATTTTTACATTAACTTCTGAAAACTGGGGTCTATCATGAAAATCTGATAGACAGTTGATTATGTTCATTATCAGTGCAGCTGCTCAAAATGTCTAGGCTATTACTTTTTTTTTCCTCCATAGCATTCTTTTCATCCAGTGTTAAGAAATGCTTTTAAAGAAGATATAATGAAGTGGTGAAAAATGCTCCTAAATAGATACAATAGGTTCTTCTTTCAATTTCAAGTACGAAACTGGTGGGGTATTTTATTGCTTAGTTATCTTGTTCTTCATAAATTTGTGGAAAATAAGACTTCTGCTAGCAGAATTTGGCTGATTCTACATGGCCCACACCTACAAAGGCAGAGATGTCACACAGTGCTCCATACAAATTTCCAAAAAAAGAATCTGCCTGCCTTCTCTTCTGCCAAATGAATAGCATGGGACCTTCAATCTGCCCTATTACCCAGACCACCACTATCCATGAGCAGTCTATCTGGATATTTCATTTTGAAAAAGGCAAAGCAACTTGCAGGCATTTTTCTTGAGCTTCTTGTTGAAGCAGGGGCTGGGGAGAAGCAAAGTTTCCATCATTTGCAGCTACTAAATATACTATCAAGCATTTCCTTAGTATCTGTTGGCTTTAGATTAAACAGTATTCCTTAACACAAAAATACATGTCCTAAAAAGCAGGTAAAAACAAGAAGTCCTACATAGAGCCAACAAAACAGAGATTATGGCAAAAGTTATGAGAAACTAAGTTTTACAGAAATTACTCCTGCTTGGAAATCTTCTTTCTAATATTTTTTATTAAAATGACTGACTTGCAATCAAATTCCCTACTAGTTTTTCAGAGCACTACCCTTCCAGAAACACTCTCCTCCTTGCTCTGCTTTGCAGAACCCAGACTGCAATTCAGATGAGCCAGAAATAAAGCAGTTGGCCAAGAGGGAAAACAAACAAACAGAAATCCCCCACGCAACAGGCTTTTCCAGAGCAATCCAGCCTCCTGCCTTCGTGTGTCATGCTGAATCACGGAGGAGCGATGACTCATGGAGAAAACAAACACCCCTCTGCTAAGCTACAGAGATGTTATTCCCCATGGAGTACGTGACTGATATTCCCTCCTTGGGCATCCTTCTTTCATTAACGTGCCTCATGCATAGTTTAATAGTTTTGAGGTCTCTTTTGCATGATCACTGATTACTTCTGGGCAGTTTTAAAAGAGAAGCAATACTTTGCTAACATGAACCGAAATGGCAAATGTTTTCAAATTGCTTTTCCACCAAAACCTGCAATAAACAGATGGAATTAACATATTTTTTATCATATCCTCATCATGCCATTAGAAGAGAGGCATAAGCATTTATTTCAAAAGAAAACATTCAAATTTAGGTCAAAAGCTTCTGCCACACTACATGCACATATAAAATAGGTCTCATGTAAAGTCCATTGGCCTTGCACTTGAGTTTCCAAAGGCAAATGCTTTTGCTGCTGTGCAGTCCTAAGCAGCTCTCAGAACATCCCTTTCCACCTGCTTTTTCTTGCTCTTAGTGGTGCTGTCTGCAGAGCTGCACTGGGAAGTGGAACAGGGAACTGCATGGGACTAGAACAAATAAACACATCTTTTTTTGCAGAGTCATTCTTTTAAAATTGGAAGCATTCCCAGGCCTGATGGAGCACACATGCAATTCTAACAGTACATCTGGGCAGACAATGTGAGGGCAGCAAAAAGCTTCTGGCCTGGGAGAAAGAAGAGGAGAAAAGTGGGCAAAAAATCTGTTTAAAATGCTGTCACTAAAAAAAAAAAAAAAATCATGCAACTGTGCCTCCCACCCTGAGCTGAAACACACTACAATCTTCAAATCTTTCAGCAGACATTTCTTTAGACTTCGTATATTGACAAACTTGCACATCAAGTACACCACTGAAATCATGTCCTTGTAGGGCCAAAATTATAGCTCTACTCAGAGTATCTGTAAGGCTGAACCATTTCACTGCTATTCAAGGCTGGCAAATGTTTCTTGAACACTTCCAGGGAGAGTGGCCCCACCACGTCCCTGGGCAGCCATTCCAATGCCTGATCAGCCCCTTCAGTGAAGTTCTTTCTGGTGTCCAACCTGTTTCTTATAGAAATGCTTGAGAGTTACTGTACCACCAGCTTATGAAAGAAGTGCAAAGGGTCATTGACAAGATCTGTATGAACTATGTATGCTATTGCCAATAGCAAATAAAAATTTGCTGGAAAAATTCAAGGCAAGAACTAGATAATCTGGTAAACAGGAAAACTACTGTGTATCTGGGGTCTAATATCACTCAGGGACAAATTAATTCCCTCTTGTTTATAACATACTCTGAATACAACATTATTTTGGGTATGGATGAAAGAAAAGCTTAACTTGTAATAAAAGAACAATTTAAACAAACAGCACTCCATTAATTATTTCTACTTTTTCACAAAATTGCATCAAACATTATCATGTCTACCAAGAACATACAATTTTAAACTTCAGTGATCCCTATCATTTCTTGTTCTCTTTAAGGTACAGAAACTTTAATATATTTTCAAGAATTCCTCATATTCTACGATTAACTTTACACTTTGGCATTGTGCTGTTTTGACAATCCACAGTGCAAAATGCTGCTAGATGCTAAAAGTGTGCAGTAAGTGTTGAATCTGAGCACTTCTGAAAATCAGGCTGACTGTTCTTTACATCTCTAAATGACAGCTTATGCCTATGGCTTCAAGATCTGACACTTTACAATGCTAGCCATAGCAGTCGCAAGAACTCTTACATAAAAGGACGTTTCTTGAAGAAATACTGGACCAGTTTGAAATTCAGTAGGCTGTATGAGAGTGATCATGTAAGAAATGCAGTGAGAAGCTTGCCAGACTACTGTAAACTACAGTCTTTACACTTTCTCATACAAATGGCCCAACATTTCACAAACGGGTTTTAGCTGAATGCAGAGGATTTCAAGCACTGCCGAGATGGAAGGTCTAGTTAACATCGTGCATGCACAGTTAGCCACATTACTGTTATTTTCCTCATAGCATTTTTGTATTAGGAAATAACTTTAAGTCAGAGCAAAGTAAATTGCAACTTGTCATTATAATGAACATCTCTGATAAATAAAAGTTATTGACTACAGATATTTTCTGCAATTGATTAGGAGACCCTAATCATCTAGAAATCCTTTCACTGATTCAAAGGCATGACTGAAATCTTTCTGACCTTCATTCAAAATCCTCATTGCTATCTTTTAACTTTCCTTTTTGGAAATGACTGAAGAAACTTAAGAAATTTTATTCAGTAAAGAATAAACACAATCATTCTATTAACAGGCATTCTTGAAGGAGGACTGAGTAATTCAGTCCTTCCTTTACAAGCTGAGCTGCCTGTTTAGGGAAATTTGTTCCTTTACTCAGGAACTAATTAGAAATGGCAAGGAAAATAATGCATTCCACACTGATGGATAGCTTTGTTACCAGGTATTATCATTAGGCAAGCAATTAGTCAATCTTCCAGGGTAACTAGGCATTTCTTTTAAAAGGAGTTCTTGCCTTTATATAATCTCAGATAACATGACTCCAAGCTAGCCTTCTGACTGAATCATTAAGCAGTCCCTCACACATGACCTGACAATTAGCTGTCTGCTGAACATTTCCTCTTCTCCTGAAACATGCACTTTTCTGAATATGCGTCAGGACACAGACTAGGTCTGATGTATTCTCTGGAGGAAACTGGTATGTATTTTAAGGAAATTTTATGGCAACTGTAGAGAGCAGACCTCTGAAAAAAATCCCCAACCTAAAATCTAGAAATTTTTCCAGTATATAAGCAGCTCTGCAGTTAAGCACAAGCCATGCTTGCCAGGCTGTTCGAGGGGAAATCACTATTGCCCCCACATGTGTGCAGTGCCTGGGAGTCTCAGGTACACTCCAGCATTTGCTGCTGCTGAGAGGACGAGCAGTGATTTTACCCCTCAGCCATAGCCCATTTCTGCACGGATCAATTGTGTGCAGCAGTTTGCCATCCCTTCCATGATGAGCCCAAACACATCTATGGAGCACCTTCCAGACATCACAGACCCGAGCACGGCCGTCAGGATTCCCCACGGGAGGGGAGTGGCAGCAGCCCAGGCTGCAGAGCAAACTGCTCTGTTCTTAGCTGGCCCCACGCTGCAGCAGCTACAGCTCCAAGGAAGGAGCAGGAAATCTCCTTTCTGGACACCAAACCATCTGTTACCTTCCTCATAACATTACCAACAAGGAGGCTGATCCCAGTGGCTCTGTCAGCTGGCTGCTGGTGGAAGCCACTGATTTACTTTTGATATGTTACTAAACAGCCACAGTCAGTGTTCAAGGTGAGATTTTCTAAGGCAAGAGAAAGAGCTGGATTCCTTCTTTCTGCTGAGTTTGTTGCTAAAACTTAGATTTGCATGTAACTCGCATGGGCTGAAGCAGAACTGCTTCACTTCAGAAAGTTCAACAACCTCTTAACATTTCAATAGCATCTTCACATTTCTCCTGAACAAAAATGGATTTTTAAATTAATTTTTCACTGAATACATTGCTCGTTTTGCCATTTAACCTGTTCCCCTGCTAGCATGGCTACTTTGGTGTCTTCGTTTGTTGTTCTTAACTACCATAATAAAAAAAAAAAACCAACCCCAAATTCCTTAAAATCCCCACACTGTCAGAGGAAGGTATGTACATGTTTCTGCAAGAATGTTACAGGCACTTGTCTGCATTTCAGCTCTTACTAAGTCCCATTTAACAAATGCTCTTCAAATACTGAACTTCTAAAGAATTATTCCCAAACATAAAAAAAACCCCGTTTGATCAAACTGAGAGAAAAGAAAGTACCTCTGTGAGGGAAATCACAATTTTTATTTACCCTACACAACAACAAGTATTCATTTTTCCAATGCTGGCATCTTTCATTAGAAATTAAGTTTTAATTTTCAAACTAGAAATGCAGTTATGTACCCCTTTTTAAAAGTGACACATTCATTCTCTAACGTACAAGTACAAGAACAGAAATAAGCAAAGTACACAGCTTTTGGTAAATAAAATTAAGTAATTTAGAGTTTCCCCACCATGGCTTAACCAAAGAGATTCAAATAAAGCAAGCATGAATTTATCTGAAGACAAGGCTAGCCCGCAGAAAAAAGGCATACTTATCTAAGTACTGCCACAAAGTTCAAGCAAACATTTATACTGCAAAACCAGAACCAGTTCGCCTACAGAAATCCATTCAAAGCAGTAATAATCACCTGTAGAAGTACGAGCACCCCCTGACTGTGTTGTGAGTAAAGTGTTCCTGAGTCTTCTCGTTTCCAAAGTCCTCCAGCGGGTCTGACCACAGGATGTCACACATAGGTCCATATGCAGGTGGTTCCTTGAATCGATCTAACTAAGAAAAATAGGAGACAAAGAAATACTAACTTCTTTCAACGATGTATCACAGAAACATTGAAGCAGAATCACTGTTTTTCAATCCATGAGCAGGCAGACAAGAGATCCATAGCATTCTGTTCTTCAGCTTTGAAGCAAAGGAGTTTGAGTAACAGCAAAACACTCCTTGCAAACATTGACAGGGGTAGAAGGAACAGATAGAACCAAAAATTAGGAGATACAGTGGATTCCCATCCTACATGACTTTTTGTGTGCTTTTTTCTTGCCTTTTCTACTGGTTTTTGCAAGCATTCCAGTAGACAAGGGAGAAGTACTTCTGTATTTCATGATTTTTGAAACTTTACAGCATTCAATTTATGTGAATGGGGCATCTCAAGGAAATACAGTAGCTATTTCAAAGTAAGTTCCCATTTAGATTTACGTATATTTACACAAAAAATTGTACCTAAACACCGAGACAGTATCTCTGCATTACAGCATCTTGGCATGACATTCCTATTGCTCCCATAACCTTAACCCCAACTTAGCAGCTAAAAACTCCTCTTTCTGGTCTTACTATAGGTATTTAAAACTTCAAATTACATAGAATCATACTGCAAGTAAGATGAAGTATAGCAAAATAATAAAAATCAGTATTCTCCTGTAAGAACTCTTCAATATTAAAAATACCATGTCTTATCTCAAGAATTCTTCCATACAAGAACAGCCCTGTGTAAGATGGGTGTATGAATAAGGCTTGCAGACCAAAACATTCTCTATTTTGACCAGAAAGATCAAGCAATGATTCAGTAGCCAGTAGATACCTTCTCCCCTCAAAAAAAAAATTCCAAGAGAACAAATTGGTTTTGTAAGTTTTCAACACTCAAAGTTTTAACAAGAGACCTCTACAATTTTGTGTTCTCATCTTGATATATTCACAGCATATCTACACTTCTTATTTCAGCCCTCTCCAATTAATGCTTATGTAACTACAATTCATTTAAATTAAACAAAAATTCATAAATATGCAAACCAAATTTCTGCTGATTGCCGAAGATAAATAAACCTGCTGTGTTGGGCAGGGGGAAGGGAAGGTGTTAATGAACCTAATCTAAAATCTGAGAGCTAAACAACTTTACTCTGCCATTATGTTGCTGCAGAGCCTGCTAATTTTTAGGCAGAGTATTTTTGTTTACTGAGATAGTGAACCTTTAGCTCAGAAACAAAACTTTGCATTCAGTAATTTTTTAAAGTGCAGTTAATATCTTAAGCTAATTGCTTTTAAACCAAAACATGTAATTACTGGCTCAATTTGGGTTTTTTAAAACTATATTCATTTCTTAGTAGACTACAAATTAACCTCAGAATATAAATTACCTTTTACTTATCTTGCAAGCTCAGAAATATATATTCACGTTTGCAAGTCTGAAGCAGCAAACAAGAATTTTTTTTTCTGGGAACACTAAGAATGAATGATTTAAATATCTCTTCTTAGAAATATCAACTGAGATCTCATCTACAAAACATGTGAAAAAATAATTAATCCTTGATAACATGCAATAACACTGGATTATGTGAAGAAGCTGTTTGACATTGTTCTCTGAACTTTCATGAGATTTCTGAGAAACTTCTCAGAACATAAGAGTATGACAAGCATGAACTTATTAAGTCTCAATTAGACAATCTGCTGGGCACTCAAATGCAGGACTATTAAAAATATGGCAGGACTTACTGAGAATGAGGCTCTTGACTGTTTAAAAAAATACCGACTATATTCATTGCAATCATATGAGCCTCTTTTGTTACATCTCTGCGTATTGTGAGGTTTTTCTAGAGCTCTTTTGTACCTTCTCCAAGAAAGCACAGAACACTTAACAAGGCACAAGGAGGCATCAGATGCTGTGCTGATATTGTGCTAACAGGTAATACCTCCAAGACTTACTTTTCTGATGTCATCTAAAGTGTTGATCTCTGGAGACAAGCCACCATGTACACACAGGAATTGTTGGTTCATCAGAGCAGCCAGGGGAAGGCAGTCGAAGGCATCCATGCAGGCATCATACACACGTTCTGAATATTTGATTTTACCTTTTAAAGATCAAGATGGAAACAGAAAGTGCCATCAGTATTTAAGAGGAAAAAGGAATATGCTTAATATCTCAAACTTGTTCTCTCACTACTCTATCTGGTACTGAGGACTGTATCCAAACTTTTGCTTCATACAAAAATATCTTCAGGATTTTTGTCACCCACTGCTGGAAAAATTCTTCCTGTTCTGAAGTGAATAAAATTTTATCGTATTTTTTCTAAAAAACTGTAAATAAACAATTGAATATACCATTATAGTCTACCATTTCTACTCTGTATGAATCTGTAAAGCAAGCCTTAAAACATCTGCTGAATCATTATCATCATTATTACTCAATACACTCTTTATGAAATAGAACTTTAGCCCAGTCCCTTATAATTAATTATCTACAGAAATGCCATTATGAAATGAAGGAGGTAGTACAATGAAGCTGAAATGTTAATTTACCAATATGCATATTAAACTCAGTAAACCATGAAGCCTTTGAGCCAATTAACATTTCCTTTATCCCTAGTGTAAAAAGGAAACACAGACTTACGGCAATAGTTTCATCTTACAGTGTCACAGGAAAAAAAAAAGCTTCATTGTGCAGGTAAAGGTCTACATCTAATGAGCTTTTATGTGTCATTGCATCCTTTTTTTGCAACACAGAAAGGAATTAATATAAAAAGAGCATGTTGAAAAGTTTAAGCCTACACACAGGATAAATGTGAAAATGCTATACCTAAAGGAAAAGGATAAACCAAAACAGAAATTCCTTGCATTTTTCTCCTGCTGCATGAGATGAGGCCCAGTGAGATGCCACCTCCTTAACCAGCAGTCAGGAACCTCTCCCAGGTGCCAGGGCTGGTGTGCCAGCAGGTTTTGCCTGCCAGGCTGCTGCCTGGGGCAGCAAACCCTCAGCTGCTGCAAAAAGCATCAGCAGCAGTACACGTTTACCAAGGGCATCCAGGCCCAGATGGACCCACTGCAGCCCCAGGATGCTCCCACGTCAGGCTGGAGAGCTCAAATGTGGGGGGTTCTAAGCCCTTCCATTCCACACCACTGAGAGGTGACTGCCCTCTCAGGGAACACGGATTCCAACTTAAAATTAATGGCAGTTAACATGAAAAGTACATGAAGAATTGCTAACAGTGAAACCAGTATCAAATATTTGCAAAATAACAATTAAGTTGCTGAAAAAGGAGTTAAGAGAAGAAAGGTAAGATAGACTTACATTCTTGCTTAAATGTGAAATACTCTGTTAAATGTCTACATTCATGATTCCCACGAAGTAAAAACAGTGTTTTGGGGTAAAGGATTTTCAAGGCCCACAAGTACAGCACACACTGTGAATCAGAACAAGAAAGAAAAATAGAATTCATAATTAATCACATAACAGAACAATTTACATTCCCCTCCATCACAAAAAACCAGCAGAAAAAGTAAAAGTATCTGCAAAAAGCATTTATTTTCAACTGATTAACTTCATTCTTCATACACTACATTCAAACACTCCTCTGCACTTCAGCCTGGGCTGGCTGAAACTTGTGTGGGTATATTCTGACAGAGTTTTACACTTTTTGTTGCGTGGCACCTCCCTGCTCAGCCGTGTGCCGCCTTCAGCAGCCCCAACTCTCACACAGCAATTGCTGAGCATCTCCAGAATGGAGTGCTCACTCCCCACCTGCAAGGTTAGGCACAAACCTTCTGTGGAAACAATTTCACAGGAAGACCTGCATTTCCTGGCTTAAGGAAAATCTGCCTCAGAACAATTTAACTCGCACTTCAGGAAATACCTCAGCTTTCAGAATTACACAGATTTTACATGAAAGCTTGTTCATTTTTCACTTAACGTTGTTTTCTACATACAACTGGGGTAAAAAGATCCAAAAAGCTCTTGCATTAAATGAAGTTACCACAAAGCTTTTATAATGCCTTTTCTCTTTCCTAAAGATATCTATTTGAGATGACATTTCTTCTAGACATGTTTTTAAAGATAAAAAAGACTTGGAGAGAGCCTAAGCTCTGCTCAGACCTGTCTAAACCACCCAATTAAAATATTTGTTTTGAAAACAAACTCACAGCTCCAAGAAAGTTGACGGAAATAAGAGCCACTCATCCCATGAGATGAGCCCACTGCCTGCAAGGACATTGTACAGACCACAATGTTCTCTCAAAAACAGGAGCTAGAAAAACTGTCTGAATGGTTTTTCCTCCAACTTTTCCTTGCTTATACATCCATGAACTGCAGAAATGCTGCACAAGAAATAAAAGGTGTCAAAAAACCCCACTTTCATTTGCAACTACTTCCTAACACTCCCCTCTGTTCCATTGGAAAAAAAAATAATTTTATTTAACTTAATAATCAAGAGATTGGAATATCAGAATGTACTCTATGGTTTCAGATTAGAACATTATCACCACTGCTGTCAACGTAATGCTTCCAACATTATAGTGTGAATTCCCTTCTACAATTCAGAATGTCTTGAAAAACAGCTGAATAACAACTTTAATCATCTCAACATGTAGAGTTCAGCTCCCTTGTTTGCTACACAGTTAACTTTTAAGAAAAAAGGAAAAGAAGAAGGGATTCAACATTTTAATGTTTGTGCTCACACTATCCATAGATAATTACACAGCAGCAAGGGTTTTATACTACTGCTTGTTGTCTTGAATTTATTACATGTAAACCTCTAAATGCTCTGTCTGTTTTTTATCTGTAATTTCTGTTCTTCTACTTAGAGGCTCTACAGACAGAGAAGAACAGCAAAAACACAGGAGGTATAATCAAGGAATTGTAGAACTAATTCTCCCCCTTGGAAACACAAGGAAGGCCTCCCAGCTGATGCCAATTCTTCCGCCTCCCTGGCGCTACTGCCACTGCAGGAAGCGAGAAGAGATGTCAGAATGCCAGGGAAATCATGCTAATGTAATCCAGCACGGAATTATGGTGTTAGGTCACAGGAATCATCTGTTCTGGCCCAAAACAACCAACAAAGGGTGTGCCTCGGGAAAGTCTTCTGTCCCTGTATAAACTCCAGCAGACTTGGGTTTGAGGGTTTCACTCCAACAGGGCAAGAAACCTGCACTTGTCCACACCACCAGAGTAATTCTCTCTTTGATGATGAAGCCTTCATTCCTCCAAGAATTTCCAGAACCTTCCACTTCTTTAAACTTACTGACTAATGCAAAAATTTGATGTAAATGTTGTGAGACAAGAAGTTTAAAATGACACCCCCATCCATGCAAGAAAAGCTCCAGCTTTTAAAGTCGTATCCAAGTTACCTTAGAGCTTCTAATCCTGCCAAAACACCTTTAGAAAAGCACAATTAGTGATTAGATTAAATGGCCTATTAAAGAAAAAGGTAGTTTACATTGCCCTCGTAACTGATTTTTTCATTTTCCTGAAGCTTTGGCAAGTTTAAAACAAGCACTCCATATTTAAAATATTATCCAGATCGGGAAAGCAGGGAAAATAAGGAAAGACGGAACTTTCAACTTTTTAGCATTAGGTACTTGCTTACAGGTTGATTGCTCTATATTTGCTTATCATAGATTTAGTTTTCTTTTTTGTTTCTGTGCTTCCTTTGAAGTACTCATGAGAGCCAGAAACAAGATAACACAGAATCAGTACACTCCAGAAAGCTATATTTCTCTGCCACTATTCAAGCACCATAAGCCCACCATTCACATTTTGTGTTTTCGGCAGTATTGTATCAAAGGTTTATTTTGTTTAGATGATTCCTTTAATTTTCTCCTTTTTCTTTTCAGTAGTCCAGTGAAGTAATGTTGTAGCAGTAAATAAGAATTAATTAGAAGTTGTTTTTTTCCATGCAAACTAAACAGTAAATATGAGGACAACATTTTTCAACTTACAGCCATTTACATACAAAACCCGTTATGTCCAAACAACAAATCACGAGCAAACATTCTGGTTTTGATTTTTTCCTACCTGTGCCTCTCATATCATAATTCTTACTGAATTCAAAGATATATGATAAATTGCCCTTGTTGAAAATCTGAGCATAAAGTCTTCAAGTATTTTGTAATACTGCTTCCCTGTCGTAAAATTTTAAAATCCCTTTCTTCAACTTTTTCTTTAAGAACATACTAAACATCAGCTCTGCTGTGAATCCATGCAAAACGTACAATGGGGACCTTGAGATCTAGACATCTGTAAGGTATTTTTTGCCTGTTTCATTTCACCTTAGGAAAAAAACTATATATATAAAGAAAGTTAAAGCTCTTAACTGAGGGTCCTCAAACCCCTCTTACTTGTTTAGTGTCTTTTAGCTGTTGAACTAGCAGATATGTTAAGTTTGTAACAAAGAGGTAATCTGTCCACCTCTCAGCTCCCACAGTCAAGCTGTTTTCCTGGTGAGGTTCTGGCAGCCTCAGCTTTGGTAAAGAAAAGGTCTGTGCAATTAAGCACTGTGCAAGCCAAAGGCCCACATTTTCAAAACAGACCTGGGATTTAACTCCACTGCTGCATGCTGAATTTGAGCATTTGCACAATTCCACATCTCAGCCCATCCTGAAAGGGAAAACCAAAGGCCCCACAGGTCTTCCATGCATCTGAAATTATGTGATGAAAACAAGGAGCCTTGAACAATCCTCACCACAGCCACTCGAGTGCAACCACAGCACCACCTGCAACACAGCACTCACTTCTGGGTGCTCCAGCACCGGCAGTGCCAGGAACAGAGAGAAGCAGTTCACTGCCAGGTGTGTGGCTTTGCACGGGCTTCAAAAGATGAACTCCCCCTCAAAATGACTGACAGCACTCTTCCAGCAGATGAAATAAAGTGTGAATAAGTGTGAGGTAATTCATACTTGAAAGGATAATTTGAGCCACACATTGCTAAGGTCTCTGCTGATCCTCTGTGACCCGCAGAACTGGCATAGCTCCTGCACTCTCTAACACACCTCACCCAAATACAAAAACTGCATTACTTTAACTGCACTGAAATAATGATACCATTACAATATCTACTGCAGATACAGCTTCCTAAATGGAGTAACTATCCCAATGGAAACCATGTACCTTTTTACACCCATAGCTGCAGTCACGCTACTGGGATGACTATTTATTACGGCATGATTTCAGAGAAACATAAAAATACATTGCAGCTGTAACCAGAATACTCAGATGAGATGCAACTTACTGCCATTTCTGAACTACTGTCCCTTGAGCACAAAGAAAATTCTGAACACTACCGCAAATAAAGTCATATTGTCTTCACTACAACTAGAATTTCAGCAAAATCACAATATACTGTTTGCTAATGCTTAGACCCCATTACTTCAATTTCATCCTTTAAAAAATTTCTGGAAAGATAAAAAAATATCCAAAAAGAAGTACCTCTTTTTCAAACAGAAAGTGATCAGGAAATTCTTTTTGTTAAATGTTCCTCTCATTATTATAGATAGTACGTTCTAAACAGGTATTCAAGTGATGGCTCCTAACTCTCTTCTTGGAACTTTATGTCTTGGCCTCAGCTGTTCTCTGAGAAGATGGGTCCCACAGAGAGATGGCATCAGTGCAGGGGAAATGATGCCATCACATGTTGTCTCCTAGGAGCCAAAAGGGGTTCTTGGCCTGCTGGGGACTCACACTAGGAACAGCTGGCACAGGACCAGTCAAGCTACAAGGATGGCCCTGACACAAACAGATGTTCCAGTCTGGGAATCTA
Source organism: Drymodes brunneopygia (assembly GCA_013400955.1). Classification (NCBI taxonomy): domain Eukaryota; kingdom Metazoa; phylum Chordata; class Aves; order Passeriformes; family Petroicidae; genus Drymodes; species Drymodes brunneopygia. The sequence goes on along the minus strand of VZTZ01022431.1, from coordinate 111,403 downwards.
ATATATATAAAAATAATCTGAATTTGCTGAGTTACTAAATATTCACAGCTCTGAGGAGCACTGCCATACAAAAGTGAGATCTCACAAGGTGCAAATTGCTATGAAGAAAGATATTTGCTACTGGTCTACAGAAGAAAAGGGCAAGGAAATTCAGGGTAATTAAAGTCCTAGGACTTTCTTTGCGCTAAGAGAACTGAAAAAACTATTGACTTCACTGGTGAAGTATTCCTGACCAGCCCAAACTACTTTAAATCAAGCTGTTTACTGGAAAACATTAACACATAGCAGTAATAGAGGATGATGAAGGGTGTTTATTCTTCCAATGAAGTCCTCAAACATCCACAGAGACTTAAGAGATAATAAACACACAACTTCACCAGCATTAACTCTACCCACCATTTACTAACATAAATTTATTTATGTGTAATTCTTTTCTTGGGAGACACCAGTTAACTTCCAACAGTTCACTGAGTTCAGAAGCATCTCAAGCACCAGACGCTTTTTTAATTGGTGCAAGGTGCAGTGGTCAAATTCCAGACTCACTCCAGACACCTCACTTTATTCTTTCTGGAAATACCACAAAACCAGTTTCACCTTCTGAAATTTCAGTCTTTGCATTCAGGAAGGGAAATGTATGCATGTTTTGAACCTTAAAACATAAGGTTTGTTAGTTTTGAATACTGGTTTAATTATCCATATTTTAATGCTTTCCTCTGCCAAAAATGATCACTATGCACCTTATGATGGTCAGTTGATACGTCAACTGGTATGTTGTTACATGGGATTGAGCAAGAAAATAATTCCAGCAGTTGGTTTACATATTATTATTATTAATGCATTATAGTTGGCATTGACTGTGTGATTTTTCTAAGACTGTGATGAAAAACAGTCTATATGTACACTCCTCCCTACACTGCACAGCATTTGTCTACCTTTCAAAAAAGAGTTTTCAGACTCAGGTAGAGAGATTAGCCATTCTCCCTTACAACCTATTCCTGCAGAACCACTTATGCTCTAACTATGCTTTAGATATGAAAATGGCCCTCTGTTTTGATCATTTGGGTTTCTACTCTCCATGACCATAAAACTTGTTTGAAAGTGAAAACCAAGGGGTTTCTTCTACTCTGGAGTCAAACCCCTGGAACAGTGCACAAGCACAGAAGGGAAATGTTATCAGTTATACAGCCAAGGAAACAAATGCACTGTATTAAATTACAGAAATTTCTTACTTCAAGTGAAGAAATTCCCAGGCTCTGCCAAAAGGTCAAATGGAAAAGAGAATGCAGATATGGAATAAAGATTTCACCTGTGCCAAGAAACGTCGTCTCATTCTACCTACAATTTGACATTTTAAAATTTTACCTGTTGTAAATTCTCTATCAGTCTCTCATCCTTTGACTTGTTGCTTAGAACTAAAATAAAAGATACAAAACATGCACCCCCCTTCAAGCAGTGAAGCTAACTCCAGTAAAAATGGAGCATGCACATGAAGAATTGAGCCCTTGGATCAAAAGCTCCATAGGGCAAGGACTGACATTTCTGCTGAGTGCCTTATACAAATACTTTTTTTCCCACTGATTTATTAGATGCCTTCCACCTACATTATAAAATTTCTTTCTCTGTTCTTAATGATAATAGCTTGCATTATGTAGTACCTTTCATCCAGAAGAATCCCAAATGCTTTGCAGCCCACAGAGAAGGATTATCTCGCCCACTATCAGAACTCAGCTCAGTCTACGCTCAATGGTGTCACTTTTACACTAGAGATCACACAGCAATGAAGGGGAATTTTTTTTAAAGCTTGTATTACTCATCATTAGTACCTTGGACTAGCCACTTAATTCTTTTGGAAAGACCCCAGAACTGCAACAGTCTTCTGTCTCCATAGCAGAAAGGGGAGCCAGCAGATGGATGGAAGAAAGATCAGTAAATGATTGGTGTAGTAGAAATAACAACTGAGGCTAGGGCTGTTTAAGAGCATGACTTCCCCAGCACAAAGTACTGACAAGAGTTGGTGCCTGATCTATGTACCCAGGTCCCCTTCTCCACCAAAAACATCCTCCCCCTCTAAATGCCAAGTTGCATTCTTCACAATTTTCCTTTCCTTGTCACTACTTATTGTGCTGAGTTCATGCCTGAATGCAGAGCTCTACATCCAAATACACTTATGAAACAGAAACTTGCCTTCCTTTCAAAGACATTCTTTAATCAAGGTGACAGGTGGGGAAAATCAGTTATGTGACCAAAAAAAAAGTAGTAATTTGAGAACCTAACATACAAAAGAAATAATATAAGTGACAGCTGTGATATTTCCTTGGAGTTGGATATTTCCTTGAAGTTTTTTCCTTCTAGTGCAAAAGCAATGTTCCTGAATGGAAAAACTGAATTCAGAATACAATTTGCTAAGTATGTATGCACAGATTGCTAAATGAGAGATTTTAAGAGGGTTATATTCCTTGTACATAAGCCATTTTCTTTGTTTTATATGGCTTGCTATTTCTTTAATTGGTTATAGCCCTGAAAGAGATTTTGGTAAACTGTCAGAGAAGCACTTGAAAGCTGTAGCAAATCCTCTTGTTCTAGTTCTTTAATTAAAAGCCTATGTATGTAGAAGTGAAGACAAAACTGTCCTCTTCCAGACACATCTTGCCTCAGTTGAAGACTACAGGAGATATGAATGAGGTTATCACAGCTATAAAACGGTAGTTCAAAACAGAGCTGCACAATGGTTTAAGTCTGTGAAGCTCTCCCTGCTCCTCCTTCCCAGTCTTCTCCAAGCAATCCAGCATGGTAATCCACAGCAATGATTTAGCTCACAGCTCACTGTGGATCAGTTCTCAAGAAAATCATGAACTCAAGCTCAAAAAAATCATGATCAAAATGCTGACTTCAGTATGAGACTAAATCCTGACTATACTGATTTTCAGCAAGTGGGTGAAAGAACCTTGAAATTTTTAAGTTTTTAGAGCATCTGTACTTGGAATAGCGTATTTCTATTTGTAAAATGTGCCAAAAGATCCTGTTAACACTTGAAATGAAGTTTTAAAATGAACAAATAAAGCATGAGTATTTTTATTCAATCTAATTTTTCAGAAACTTCTTATTTTAAACATAACACTGGCAAGATAATACACTGATCTGTTTTCCAAATGCATAAACAACTCAGCTGCTTGGCCTTATATACTTTTATACCAATATGGCAACAGTGCACTTTGATGTGGGATGTAGAATGAAACAGCAATGTATGTGTTCTTACATGATGCATTCTAATCTAGTCATAGACACACAGACATGTATCATAGGATCTACATTGCTTCCAACAGGTAATGGGCACTCTGCCCTGACTCACAGGGAGTTCAAGTCTGAACTTTTCAGAGAAACAGTCAAGCTATAGCTCAAGAGCTGCTGCAAGAGTTTCTGATTGACTGTTCAATTACTAGATCAGCTATAACCTAGACAAACAAATCCACATCACGTTTTATTCAGTAGTTGTGCAATTTATCTTGTTAGTTTGTAAAATCGATCAGTAACACAGAAGAAAAAATCTAGTTTGTTTCATGAGCACTAGAACAGAGGATTTGGACTTGGTATTTGACTCACTTCTAGTCAAAGTTGGCAGGTTGGATAGGACACTGTTTCTTTCCCAAGCCAGCTAAAGATGTCATTTGACCTCCACATTCTACAGCCTGACCTGGACACGACACCAGGTCTCAGCACCACCAACAGGGCACTCATGCATTGCTTCTCTGTGGATTCAAGTGCTACATCAAAAGCCAGAGATCATGCACTCCTGGCATGCCGTATCTAAACAGAACTTACTCATTCTCTCCAGCACAGCATGCTATGTGCTGGCTTTTTGTCCCATTTACTTCTCATCTAGTCCTTCCATTCTCCTAAAGTTTCACATCCAGGAAATCCAGATAAAATAAACCTGAAAGTCAAACTAAACTAAACTATGGGTCGCAGGTTAAGTTTTGCTGTTATGTCTCTTTTCTAATAGTTCAAGTCTACTCAGGCTATTTAGCTTTTGCAAGCTGCAGAGCATGCTGCCTTCTGTGCTATATTTAGATGGCCACTAGTTGGCACCATTCTGTGTCAGCTTTCCAGCACAGATATAGTGGGATTTAGCTGGATTCCAAGCAACCTTTATAAAAACACCATCAGCAACATTAACTTGGTATCTGTGAAGAGCCTCAATATTCCTGAACTACTTAAGATATGATGGTGAATGTACATAATATGCTGCAAGCAGTTTTGCACCCAAACCCAGAAATTAGCAACTTACTTCAATGCTGAAGTACCCTCTGTCCACGTAGTCCCCCAGGAAGAGGTACCGCGTGTTGGCAGGAGAACCTCCCACTTCAAACAGTTTCATCAAGTCAAAGAACTGACCATGGATGTCTCCACAAACTAGAAGGGAAGAGGAGCAATATTTAGATTCACCATGCAAAAATCATCTTAGGTACACACAATCCAAAGTCACTGTGTTATAAGACGTGTTATGACAATTTTGTGCATCATTGACTAGTTAAACAGCAGTTGAGCACTGGCAGCGGCTCAGCAGAAGCTGTTTTCTATGATGAACATCCACACATGAGTATGCAAGAGGCTACCAAGTAACTAAAGGAGAGCATCAAGTAAATCTGGTCTATAATTATTTTTATAGATGTCTGTCCATTCCTGGTACTGCCACCAGAGCACACAATACTGGCCACAGCAGTAAGAGAAACCAAAGCTGCCCTGAAAAAGAGAGTATGTTCAAGCAAGGTTACACTTTCTTTTAAAATTACTCCTCTACTCTTCCTAGTCTTAAATCCAGAGCAATAGGCTTTCCATAAAATGCAAAGCATACCTGTCCAGTGCATGCCTGGTTAAACCAACACATTTCTGACTTCTGCTTTCCAAATGGAAAACCATCCTGGTCGCTTTCCCAAACCATGCCTTACAAAGCAGGACACTGCTGTTTCACACTTTAACCTCTACCCCTTTGTTCAACCTCCCATAACTATGGTTTGTTCACCTCCGTTGCACTGAAGTCCATCAAAGAGGCTGTTTCCCCAGAAAGAGCAGCCCAAATAAACATAACAGATTAAGCACAAGTGACACACAGCCTGAGCTAGGCTGGGACGCCTCCATCTGAGCCTTGGGGGCAAGAGTTTGGGTCTGCTCTCCTGTTAAACTGCAAACTCCCTGGTGGGTGATTTCAAGCATCTGCAGGAAGGCAGGCAATGCTTTTGGAGAACCCCATGGATGCTTAAGAGTGCAGTGTCAAAACCTGCTTTGTTTCTTCTACTCAAAAGAGAACTTCCCCCACACACATCCCATTTAGGGTCAAGCCCAGAGTTTTTATGGCAATGATCCTTAACCAAGGTGATGTTAATAGCCCTGACTGGTTTTCTCTTCAGTGACACAAAAAACAAACAAATCTGATTTTCACACTGTAAGGGTGATTTTGAAACAATTGAATAAAACAAAGGGTCCAAGACAGGCCTTATCATGCAGCAGCAGCCCACCTTAAGCAGAATTCAGATGCTCTTTTTCACATAATGGCCTTGTTCCACCACAGAAAAGCAAATCTCACATTTGTCAATATGCCATGGAGAAGCTGAAGTCACAACTCCATATAGATACAAAAGGACTACATACAATAGCTGCAACATCAAGTCCAACAGACTCGCAGTGCAAAGTGTTCATACATTATTTGTCTTTCATCTCAGTCCAGTTCACATTATAGTTTTAAACTTGTATCACTTTTCCCTGAATGTATACTCTAAATCCATATAGTGTCATTCCACCAAAGAAACTGAATACAAAAGCCAGAAAGAACCCCCATCCAAACCAAAGCAACCACCCACCCACCCTCTGGATACAGAAAAAACCCACTGATATCTCAGTCACTGCTTTTATGAATATTTATCTGAAATTGGTGACACAATTCATGATTCCTGGCTAGCTGACCATTCTCCTGTAATAGTAACATGATATTTTCCCCATAAAATAACATACTTTATCTTATCACCACTGTGATACACTGTATAATCTTTTTACTAGTTGACTGCCCACTGTGAGTTTTAGAGGACAACTTTCATGCTAAAAGCCATCAACAGTTACAATTTCAACCTAAGAATAATATCTGCCATTAATTTTGCAAAATAAATACGACTTAAATCCCCAAGTGGTACAACACCACCACTGTTTCTCTAAAAAAATATTTGTACCCCATAGGAAATTTTTTGGTAACATCTTTATTTGAACACATTAATCTACCAAACCAATACACACTTCTTGACTATACTCCTCTGCATGGACACTGTGGGAAGATTAAAAACACGTGTTGCAATTTGATGGCCAGGCAATCTGCTCTCCTAACTTGCAGCAGAAAAGCTTTTAGTTACATAACTGTACAGCTCTACCAATTATCGCCCGCCCCCATTTGCTCCAACTGCAAAAACCTGAAGTTGAACAAGACTGAAAGATTTTAAAATGGATTTAACTTTTTTACTTTCACTTAAAGCACAAAGAAACTAGACTTTTTTTTTTCTTTTGGTATGTAGACATGTGTGAACAGGTAAACACACTGAACCCATCACAGAGAAACCAGAAAGGTTAGAAAGCTTTCTGCAAGGAGCTGCACATCCTTGATCTTGTCACAAGTCAGAAAAGCAGTGCACAAGTCACAAGTCAGTGAATCAGTGAACAGAACAGAAATAAAAAGTGCAAAGCTCTGCAATCCCACAAGTTACAGAAGTCTGAATTCGTCTTGAAAATGGGTACTCAATGGATATTCTAGGCACTTTGCACAGAGCAGCCTACTTCTTTTATATCCAGCAATAGATGCTGAAATGTGTCCAGAAAAAGAAAACAAAATCCCCCCCAAAAATGGAAAGCCCAGCACTCAAAACTAACCTTGTCAACTACAGTAGTTCCAAAAGAGAAGCTTAAAATCAGCAGGTAAAAGCAGAGGGATGAAGGTACTCAAAGGTTAAGAGTTAGCATTGAGGTTTAATTTATTATGGACAAATCCCAGAGTTCCTACTGGAAAACTACGATGTCACATACAGTTAATCCAATTAGTATTTTGCCTGGAATAGGATGGAATAGTTTAAAGACTTCACACTTTCCAGGTTTGCATGTGCAGGCTTGAAATATCCTTGCAATGTAAAACCCATGTACTCATATTCTGATGAATAGCCTGATCTACAAACGAATTAAAGGGGCAATTTTGCATGCATACAGTACTATGCTCCATTACTGTTTGAAAAGAACTGCAACTGCTTCTAAAGCTATAGTTCTGCCACCTTTCTTTTCCAACTCTAAATTCCTATGAGTCTCAGATCTGGAAAATTTCCCAGGCAGCTGAATCAATGCTTTATCTTTCATTAGGTGGGGGTAAAAGACATCCAACATTATAGTTCCATTCATAAAGGCAGAAACATCCACCAGCCAGTAACTCTGCCACAGTCTACATGTTGTGTTGCAGCTTCATATCACTAACAAAGAACTTGCAGCACTGTCCCACCAAGAGCCCACAGGAGAGGTTCCATATCCACTCCACGCTGCTAAATGCACTACCTTCCTCCTTCTTGTTACAGGAAAAAAATAATTAAAAGCACACTAGTTATTATATATTCAGGTTTACTCTTTTACAAGCATTAGCATTGAATCTGTTGTTTCTGTTAATTTTGCCAGACATGTCCTGTTCCTTACACCTGCGCAGGCCCTCTTTTGGTACTGGAGCTCTTGCTATTAAACAGCACATGCAAAGAGGCATGGACATTTTTTCCATCAAATAATAACAAAAAAATCCACAGCACAGTAAAGCAGGAAATTCAATTTTTAATGAAGATCTCCAGGATCAATGTACTTATGGATTTAAACTATGAACACAGGGAACATAAAGCATGGTTTCTGTGTGTGCAGGATTAACATCAAAAGCAGCTGTGTTCATACAAAGGAAGGAAAAAAAATCCAGAGGAGGAATTCACATACTTTCCAGTACCAATGATTTCCCGAAAGTGCCGTCTAGTCATGGCCTTTGTACACCCATTAATTTATAATAACAAAGTAATCTGACAGCAATTTTTTCTCCCCTAACAAGCCAGCACTGCTTAATTTACCCAGTGCTTTTCAACTTCCTTTGTATTCTAAAATTGCCAGCTGGGCAACAATAAAACTTTTTCTACTTGCTTACTGTTTCCAGGGATCACTTCAGACATCAAATTTGTTGCTTAAGAATTTGTCTGAGCCTGTCAACATCGTACCTAAACTCTCAGGGCAGCAAGCTCCAGAACTGCACAACACGCTAGAAATGTTTCAAATGTAAAGAAATTTTTAAGTTACTTGAAACTAATGACCTGATCTCCAACAAATTAATTGTTGGTACAATCAGAAAGTTTGAGAAACACTGGTTGTTTGTGGACTCCTCAGAAATTTATCTCTGTTAAAGATGCTTTCAAGGAAGACAAGGGCCTCTTCACAAGATTCAAGTTCACAGGAATGCCCTTGCAATTCCTGAGAAATCATGTTTCTGAGCAGCTTTTTCTACTTGTTATGATGGGTACTTTGATCCACTACACAACTTTAACCTATAGCAGCAGTACTTTTCCAATTTAACTGTCTTTAAAATACCATTTTATTATAAAAATAGAAATTGGACATGGGGAGACACAAGAAAAATATTTTTGTCATCCTATTACAAATTAAATTATATTCCTGATGGCTTCACTGTGAGGATTTCTCTTTTGATTTATGTTAAAGGAACAACCAATACTGAAACAGGAACCACTGATTTCAATTGGTACTAGCAGTGAAGGAAATTCAAAGCTGAGCAGTGTGTTTGCCGGTTTATTTACAGATGACAAAGTGGTATAACAGCAATTCAGAGTGCAATGTCTATTGGCACAAATAAAAAGTCTGTGAATGCTCTTCACATATCTTCCATCAGATAACTAAATGCTCTTCACTACATACAAACTCAGTTCAAAGATTAATCTGTATGGTTTCCCACTCCAAATGGACATTAAGAACAAAATTTATATTCATAGTACAGGAAACACTGTCAATTCAAAAATTTTCTATCTGCAACAATTTGGACATGCCACACTTATTTTCTCATTTATCAGGTATATACTTAATTAGTGTAACATTGTAGTCTGATAGTAAAACACAATTACTGTTTAAACTGAATTTTCCTTCCACATATTGCAAGATTATATTCCTGTCTTCAAATGCTATCAGATATTAGGAGTAGATACGTAACACTATCACCAGCTCCAGAAGCAACATTTGCAAACTCATATATGTATGACTATTAACAACAACAAAGCAAAGACATCTTTTAAACCACTGTGTGGAGAGTAATATCTATCACTTGACAACTTGTTCTTTACATTCACTGAGCTGGGGATGTTTTTGCTCTGAGTTCCAAGAGACTCCTGCTTGAGCAAAGCAACACACAATACTAAAAAGCCTCAGGGAGGAAAACACCCTATTGAGTTACACTGCAGAATGCAGACTGCAAATCCCAAAGGAGGCTGCTTTGTACAATGTTTTGGAAGCATTTAGCTGCTTATCATTCCATTAGTGAGCACATGCTTCCAAGAGCTTACTGCTTTTCAAAGACACCTGGTACTTACAAAGCCTTACTGACAGAGAAACGATTGTACCACGTAAACCTGCACATGTCTGAGCAGACTTGGGGCTGGTCATTTGTACAGATCTCCAAAACAAGGTGGTAAAGAGGCTGCATGTCCAATGAGAAATATGCCCTAAACATTTCTCCAGGCAAGCAGTTTGAAATGAAAAGTCATGAAAGGCTAAGTGAAGAAGCCAAGTGAGGAAGGAGTACTTACAGTGGAGATACAAAGGCAAAGCAAAATCAACTAGACCAACTTTTGTAGCTGAGTCATCAAAGACTGGGCTTCTCAGAAAACTCAAAAATATGAAGGAAAACAACCACAAGAGCCATATGCATGAAATTCTCACGTGCTTCAAGAACAATTACTGCATTGTTTTTGAAGGGTTCAACTATTAACCAGAAGGCTCTGATTTTCCTCAAAATTTAATAACAAAGTCACATATAAGGGTCACATGTCTTCAATTACACAATCTTACAGCTTGAATGAGCTTTGCATGCAAGCATGTATCTGAGGAACATTATATATTGCCATAGCAATATGAAATGTTCAGAACGCCACAGTTTTATTCCATACATTTTTAATTTTTTTTAATCACTAAAGAAAGAGCAATTTTCTTCCTTACTTTCTGGAGAACAAAGAAGAAGCACAAAAAAAAGAAACACCAGACATTTTTGTTTCCATCTGCTTGCTAAAGGACAGCTCAAGACACAAAGTTTGTGGTTAAGTTACATATATTGTTTCATTGCCATGCAATTCTGTTCCTGTTTGTGAGCTGTTTAAAGAATTGCAGACTTCGTTACTTGCTCAAATTAAGGTCAGGATCATGTAGACAGCTCACTAAGTAACTTGTCCAAAGAAAACAACTACAAGACTCAACATAATGGGCTTTAATATAAATGTTATACTGAATCTATTGAACAACACAGTTCTATTTCCAAAAGAAGCATGATCTCATTCATATTCATATCTGGTTATCTAACATGATTATAATAGGCTTTCATCTATCTTTTCCCTTCAATCACTGCATGCAAATTGATGAGTTTATACTACCAGAGTGAACCGGCATTAACAAAAAACTGCAATTACGTATTTTCATAAAGAGGCCTGGCTCACCAAAGATAAATCCAGAAACCATTAACCATACAGGTACAGCAAAGGAAACCACAAATGAAGCATCAAGGCCACATTTGCCAGTGTCATTTGACTGACAACTTCCTTTCTTTGCATAGAGGGAAAAAAAGGCAAAGAGCATCTTGGGAAGAGCTGTTTTCTGTGCAACACATGAGGACACTATACTGTGTTCTACTCTGCCAACACTTGCAACTCCAGTGTCTGTAAAGATCACCCACGCTCACTCCTTCTAATAGGAGTTCGTTTTCTCCCACCATCCCCTGAAGGCTAGAACAAATTAATGACACTTGATTTAAAGAAGCAGAGTGAAAAAGAGTAGAGAAGGGAAAACATCACATCAGAAAAGACCTTCAGGACAACAGTCATTAATATTCTCTGGTGAAGGAGGAGGCAAAACAACCCCCAAACCCTAACCCATGCAGCAGAAGCCCTTCAAAATGTTAAGCCTAGAAAAATATCTCCAGCATCAAGATTTTAAAAATAGCTCTACAATATTAATTTTCATGTCACAATATTATTTGCAGTGCCTCAAAACAAAATAAAAAACAGGTACATAAGCTTAGCTGGCAGAGGAGTGCCTTGGTGTACATAGGAAATACCAGAAACAAGTGTTAGGAAACCGGCTCCATCAAGTGCTGTAAAACCTACAGTGGCAGGAAAAATGCCCTTCTCTCCATGCCTCTACCCCAGCGGAATTTTTCAGAAGAATAAGTTGGTATCACAGCAGTGAGGTGCCAAATGAAAATCTTCAATCCCAAATCAAAGCCATGTAACAGAAAGATAGTAGAAAGGGGATGGTGATCTAGTGAGTATTTTACAGATCTTTTTTCCCCAAGATCAACAGAGGAAGGTGCTTTCATCACATATACCAGAAGGTGCTGAATTAGGTCACAGAGGGAGAAACAAAACGTGACAGGACTAAAACAGCATTCATTCCCATACCCATTAAAGAAACAACCAGCTCTTCCCCTGCCACACTCCCAAGGTCAGCACTGCCCCTGAGCATCCTTGTAAAAGCAAGTATACTGTCATTATCTCCTGTTAATGCACCCTTAGCATCAGGGAGCAATGCATACTCCACAAATAACCCCATCAGAAGGATTACTAGTGAGGAAAGTGCTTCTTTGGTGTTCGGGTCAGGATTTCCAGCTCATATCCTGAGATCAAGGTTATTTATAGCAATAGGAAAATTATCTTACCCTCAGTTTTACAGATGTGAAGAACAAAGGCCTAAGGAATTTTAACAGTTTATAAAGGTCACAAGTTGAGTCAGCAGGAAGGCAGGGATAGCCTGAGAGGGAGCAGTGCATGTTACACTGCTGCATCCAATTCAATATACCAGAAGCAGACAGCCCTTTCAAGGAGGAAGGAAGATCCTGCAGAAGAAGCAGGCACACCCTGGCTTTAAACACAATGCTCCAAACGAAATTTAGGGAAAGTGAAACACGACAAAATGAAAAGAAGGCTTTTGAAGAGGAGAAGGTCAAATAACAGGATAATTTTTTTTGCTGATGATTTATTTCAACTCTTAGGAACAGGTTTCTCTACAATCAGTATTTCTCTCAGCAGCACAAATCCCAGCTCCAGTAAAGTTAAAACACAGGCACTAGTATTACATGGATACAGTGATAGTTATATAAAGCCCAAAGAAAGCCTCAGTTATTTACAGGGGCTTGATGGAAAGTATCCTTGTTTGCTCTTCTTACTGCAGAATTTTAGAGCAGTATTACCATCACAGACTGCAATCCAATTACCTTCCAAGCACCCAACAATGTACAAGATTTTACAGGTAGCAGTATTATCATGTCAAGCTTTGGTATATGAACGCCCAGTATCTAAAAACCCGACCACAAAAACTTCATGTTGGCTGGTAATACAGGTTTTCCATTTTCACCTGGGGATAATATTTGCTGTCACAGTTTCCTCATTCTGTGCCATCACAGCCCTACTTTATCCTTCATCCCACCCCCACTAAGTGTTTCATTAAGAATCAGAAGCAACACTTATACAAAGAGCATCCGCCTTCCTTCAGTGCCATGATTTGTCTTATCAGTAGAAGACAAACACTTGCTCACCACAAAAAAATGCATTTTGTTACCTTTGGATCTGTAGCACTCCATATTTCCCAGAAACAGAAGGGAAAATAAAAATGGTATTTCTCAAATTCCTGTGCTCTTAATTAGCAACCATCAATATCAACATGGATGCATATTGAGTTGGAAGAGCCAGCACAATTAGCTTAAAGAAATTCAGTGAAGTGCAGCTTTTGGGCTATATTTAGAGCCATGAATGAAAAGAACCAGCAGTGGAAGACCTACTGAGCTTTTAATCTCAGTTTTTGCACCCATCTTAGTGGGCTTGAGCCATTCTTTAGTCCAGCCTTTCTGCACTATGTGTGTTCATGTGGTAGTATATGGGTATAACGTAAAGGAAAGTAAGCAATGTGCAAGTTTCCCCAGTTACAGTTTAAGGCACAGAAAATGACTTTCTGAAATTATAGAATCTAAATTACATAACCAAAGTCTTATGCAAATCTAATTCTGGTGAAAAATCTTTAACCTTTGAGGAAAGTGCTTTCAAGAGAAAGCTCTCCAAAGTAGTTTTTTGTCCCGGTAAAGGCTCACATGATAATTAGTTAGGAGAGCCACTGCAAGGAGGAGCTGACCACATTGATTTCCTCTTGATGAAAACATAAACCTAAACATGATCTTGAGTAGATGGTTAAATCCATATGCTGATTCTAAATCAACATGAATCATAGAATGGTTGGGGTTAAAAGGCACCTTTAAGAATACCTAGTTCCAGAAACAATATGCTATCACTTAATGATGATTATAAAAATAAACACAAAGAAGTCATGTTGATTAACTGAACAGCCTTAATTATGTTTGTTTGTATAACCTTGTTATTAGGCACATAATAGGACTCAGGGCAGCAGTAGGGCTGGCAGTCAGGCAGAGCTGGGCTAGCTCTTGCACTATGCTCCTCAGGCAAGCTAACCAGTCCCTCACACTATATTAAGAATTGTTTTCCTAATGTCTGGCTGAAGAGGGAAAAAACCCAAAAAGTCAGAGGAGGGGAGTGACGGGAAAGAAGTATTATTTTGGCAGACAGCCACCAACCACATCAGATGCAGTAAGTTGTTCTGGGAGGTAAGAGAGTACTGCTACTCAGAAACAGAGGTAAGAAGGCCACCAACTTGCAAACAGAGTAACAGGAGAAAAAAACTGAAGAAAAAATCTGTTACACTGAATTGGCATTTATGGCTCTCTTCTGGTCCATAGTCTACCAGTAAACTCAGATATGACATCCTTTCAGGCTTCTAATACAGAGCTAGTAAATGTATTTTTAATGATTACAGACCAGACATTCCCAGGGGAGACAGGTAAGTGTTTAATATGCTGCCTATCAGTCAAACAAGGTTTCACTGACATTTGATGAGTGAATTTAAGTGTATGTGAATTCAGTATCTCCATCCAAGGATCTTCACACCTTAGACTTTGCACTTGCAGAATAAAGGACTCTGCTGCTTGAATCAGCCACAGTCAAACAGATAATACAAGTTAAATGTAACACAATCCCATGAGACCACACAGCAAAATAAGGTTTGAATGGGGCAATAAGAGATGAGCATTTCCCTGTTCCCATTCCATGCAAGTTGGGTAATGGTGATTCGTTTATTTTTTCACACAACACTATGTTCATGCAGGGACTGAAGAAGTTAAGCCCTTATTTCAGAAGAACTTTCCTCTTTAACTCTCTTGCTCTCTAGAATGACTCACTTTTCAGAAAGAACATTGTCTGCTTTTGGCTAAGATCAAATACATTACCAGTTTAAATCATTACAGAAAATGTTCTTTTCAACTATAATATACTACGATACTAACCCCAAAACCAACCATAGATTAGTTTACTTTTGTCCTGGAAAAAGAAAAATATCCTTTTCATGATATTAAAAAAAATGCATTTATCTTCCTCATCTCTCTTTAGCATGCAGTTCCTGCAGCTTTAAATTCAGCTCACAACTATAGGAAACAAGGACCGTGAAAACATTCCTGGTGAAAAATGATTTGACAAAAGCCATCAGTTGGAAATGCTCACAGTTACATAGTATCTGTTTTATTTGAAATTCTTCATCTAGCATGTATTAATCCGTGTGGTGTTTGTTACTCCTCATAACCACTAAACTTCAGTGAGAAATGCCACTTTTCACCACCTTGTTCCATGGGTTGGAACCTCACAGCCATCATGGGACAGCTGAGAGGTTCCATCCCATGAGGGCTGGTGACAAGCTGACCTCTGCAGTATGTGCTTCTGTTCAACAAAAGCAGAGCCAAGCAAAAACCCAAGGAAGTGCTCAAAACCACAGACTCTTATCAAGGCAACTCCAGGAGTGTCTCTGACCAGAGTCCTTCCATAGAGCAATGAAATCATCAACCAAAATGGTGAAACATCATGGGAAGCTGAACATTCACTAAAAAAAGAAGTTAGCATTACCAGAAAAACCCCTCAAAACCCAAATGCCAAATGAAGAGAGTCAATTTCCCCACACAGTCAAGGCAAATGCAGTAAACCCAGCAGTGTTACTAATTTTCTTACAAGAAATTGCTGTCATTGGTGAGGAAAACAGCCAACACATGACTCCATTGTGTTTTTAGGCAATCATGTCTGCTTCTACCCTGGATTTCTAAGGCTATATGGGTTCATTGATACTTACAGATGCTTAAATTTTACATTGTTGCTTACCACCATCCACATATTGACAGACAGAAAGTTTGGACTCCCAGCACCTTGAAAGAAATCATAACTCCAGTTCAATAGACCTTCGCTACAAGGAGTGGGCCCACTCAGATTTCCTATTCCTTCATTTCTTTATTCATGTCTAATACCCTTTGTTTTCTACAACGAATAGCTTAACTAACTATCTTTTTTACAGGAGAAGAATAGTGAACCTGGTATCTTCTGCACCAATGGCATATATATTACTTTTTTATGCGTATTTCTAACCATTCTATTCCTTGCTTGCAAACAGGCAAGAGGCTTCATTCCCAAGAATATACTTGCCTTGATTTAATGAAACAAAACCTTTTGCCCTCTTTATACACTCCTTTATGAAGCACAGATTGTTGCTGCTGCTTCTCCCTTGTAATGGTTAGTAGAACTGATTGGTAAAAGCAATTCCAGGAAAACAGTTCTCTTGTGGATTTGTTACTATCAAGTGAAAAATGTGCACTAAGAAAAAAATTACGCTATTTGCACTTCATGGACTTTCCAGGCTGATTGCTTCTCTTTTGGACTGCAATAACCTGGTCATTTGAAGTGACCTAAAGGCAGAAACCTTTCAGGCACATAAAAATAATAAAATTCTAATGTATTCATATATTTGTTAGAGCTTGCCTGTGCTTCACTGAAACTGCAGAAATTGCTTGGCAGTCGCTTTTTTAGCCTCTTGTATCTGGCTAAGTAATAAAAAAAACCGCTCTTGGATCATAAACCTGTATTTATTGCATCCAAAAGTTTTCATGTACTCCAGAAGTTTTATAACCTATATTTTCATTGAAAATTTCATACGCTATTCTTGTGTATCCATATTTCAAACTGAAATATTTACTACTGAACTGGTAGAGAAAATTCAGTAAAGGCCTTCAACAGTCTGTCTACTATAAATAGACTGCTAGAAAGCTGAAAAGCATGTGGCCAAAAGAAAAAAAAAGCAGTAGAATCAACAGAAGCTTCTTATAAAAAAAGGAAGACATATCATTGTGACAAAAAAAGTATGAGTCAGTGCAGACAGGACCTTATCTTCAGAAAACATACAAGTAAGGCAATCAGGTTTGAGAAGATCATCACCCACAAAAGAAGATAATTGTGTGTGTGTCTTTTTGGTGGCCAAGCAAAGCAGGGATATCTGTGCATCACAGGAAGTAGAGCTGACGAATGTGCTATAAAATAACACAAGTGGAAGAGAACAGGCTTTCAGCCCATTCTTCTCCTTTTTCATGCTGCCTCGGACAAGAGACAATTCTAAAAAAAAATTAAAAATTAAAACCCCCAACAACTAATTCTCTTAACTCAAAAGAATGCACGTACAGTAGGAAATACTTGAGGTTTTCCACAAAGAACAGACATATATATGTTAGTCCTTTAAGAATTATGAAAGTCTAAAAGACTATTTTAAGCATTAAATATATGAAAAAAAATAATCATCTTTGTTAATTTCAAATACTTTTTCAGCTTTGATTAAAGGCTCACTGAACTGGACCACAAAGAAAAGACCTCAAACTCCTGAAATTTTACAATTTCTCATAGAGGATCGAGGATTGGAAACTCACCATGGACAACATTATTGTCATCTCTTCCACTGAGGACTGACCAAGGATGCAGCTACAAGGGATCCCAGGATCTGGGCAGGGTCCAGAAGATCCTCCTCCCATTCTGCAAGTGTCTGAGCTGTCCCTTCCAAGCTGAGCAGGGAACAATTTCCAGTCCTAAGCTTCAGCAGGAAAGGACTTTCTTTGAGCCCCTCTCATTGATCTACTCGTACAAACAAACAGCAGCAATAAGGGAATTGAAAGAACAAAGCCACATCAGACTTCTGCAGTCTAGCAAGGCTTCTGCACCAGGCACAAATCTTGCAAGTCCAGAAAGCAGTTTTCTCCATTTTTTTCCTTTCAAAATTGTTATAACAATGTTCTACTACAGGTATACCTATCTCTGCTAAAAAATCCCAAACCAACAAAACGAACAAATAAAAACCCAACAACAAACAACAACAACAACACCACCAAAACAATCTGTTTAATGCTATTTAAACTGCACATTCTTAGCAAGCTATCAGTAGTAGCATGGATAACAATAAGGGTCTGATGTGATTTGCATTGGAGCAATGATTCTTAATATTCCCTGCACTCCTTGTCTCAGAATTGTTCCTGACAAGCTTATTGTATATAACTGAATACAAACAGCTATCTTATATAAAACTAACTCAACTAATGAAGGTAATTTTTGCAATTTAAATAAATTTGTGGGCAGTTTATACCCAAGAAACTCATTAGCATTCTAGCAGTCCTTTCACAATAAAATCCATACCCATTTACAAACTGAGTCACATAGATCTCATTTACAGACTAGTGTCTCGTTCCAGAAAAAAACACCTCCAGAAATGCTTGCACAAGGGAACAAAATACCCAAATAGAAACTTACTACTTGTTTTCTTTGTGGGTTTGGTACTCAAAGTTAGAAAATATCATTGTCTTTCTTGCTTTGCTTTAATTATACTGTCCTTTTGGGCACAGAAGATGATGCTGTGAAATGCCAAAAGAGTCTCATACCCCGAAAAGGCATTACAAGATAGAGCCATTAAGAACTGGACTAATCCTGTCATCTTTCTGTAGATCATCCATAATAATGATTTGTAGAATTATTTCACACCTGACTAGCCAAAATACTTCTTTATATATTTAGGTTCCATCTCTAGCAGAGGTTTTTATTTGCCACGTACAAGAACAGTATTCTGTGAAGTTCCTTTTTAAGTAAAAGGGTAAAGGACCATAATTTAAGAAAATTTTTCAGTGGACTGCAGCACTGCTGTGCTTTTCAAGGCAGCCCTTAAACATGGACGCTCTAATGATCTAAGCTCATTAACTAGAAAGATATAAATCATCATTACAGCAGGAAACAGAGTGCAACATTTAAAACTCAATTAGCGACAATGCAAGCGAGTGGTAGGCTGCAAAACCTGGCTTTACTGTCAAATCAAAAATTTAATAGAAGAATCAGCACCTACCTCTTTTGCTACTTTAGTGCTGGGCAATCAGGAAATATTTCTCTGTTGTAAATGACAACAATAAAAGAGTTTACTGGATAACTTAAAAGGTCATTCCTATTCCTTGTACCTTCATTTTTTGTAATTCTTATCTACAGTACTCATTACCAGCTGATGGAGTTTTTGGGCTGCTAATCAGCATGAAGTAATTTTGTTAGCATTTGTAAAAAAAGAAAGCTATTTAATACTAAGAGCGCATGTTGGTTTTAAAATACAATAATTTTCTAAACTTCAAGAAACTGAAAACTCAAATTTTGCAATTGCTGACAGATATGTTCCTCAAACCAGAGAAATGGAGTGTCAAGAGAAGAGGAAAGCACTATAAGTGAAGCAACTTCTAAACTGCAGGAGGTCACTTTACCTGTTCCTCAAACTCCCTTCACAAACTGATCATTCTTCAAAAAGAATGGTAATTTTCTCATTCAGGGGGAAACAAAAAGGCTGTATTTTTCTTCAAAGACCATGTGTATGCTGAGCAAAACACACAGTAAATAACACAAGTAAAAATGCCTGTTTCTGCTACCTGGTTAGGTAATCATTACAGGATAAAAAGGGTGCCTAAATACAAACAGAGGGAAAATATTGATTTAATCACAGTTTAGCTGTCTTTTTTTGGCCTGACTGTTTAGGAATGAAGAGGAGTTTAGTGTGACAAACAAAGACCTTTGCAAGAAACTACAGAAAGAGTGACAAAAAAAATGAAAAAAATATGATCATGCAAATATATGTATCAACTTTTGAAATAAAATATAGGCACAGTGTTAAAAGTCTTCTGAATATATGCTTTACCATCGTGATTTCCTACTTTAGTTTTGCTTTTCCTTTTGTGCTTCACTTCACCCTATTTTTCAGTGTGTCAGGACAAAGACAGCAGAGCTACAGAAGAAGAGGAGGAGGAAGGGAGCACAGTTTTCTAGGCCCCTGCTCGTCCTGACACTGGGACTGCATCAAAACCTGGGACATGCAGAATTGATTCCCAGTCACAGTGACAGAATAAGTTCATACTTAACTGAGAGGCCATGAATAAATGAAGTACAGATGCAAAAAAAAAAAAAATCCTAAATAGAATTGTGAGACAACAGCTGTCATCTAATAATCTACCACTGACTTCTATTTTTTAAATGATGTAAGCCAGAAAAAAATCTGCCATTCTGAAAGGAATGAGTAAACAAAATCAGTGTATATTCAAAGTCAGAATCAAGTTTCATGCCTAGCTCAAGGCATTTTTTTACAGAAAATGAGTCCTCTGTAGTCATCAGTCTAATGCTACCCATATACGTGAGTCATATACAGGCTTTGCATCCCAGACAAAAATTCTCCCTCATTGCTGCTGTATTATTAGAGAGATACTTATTTCAACAGAAAACAAAACAGAAAGAGAAGTATGTTGCTATTTTCAGTGAAAACCATCAGGAATAGAGGTGAAAAATAGCAGCTTCACAACATAGAAAAAATATGTACGAGGCTGCAAAATAGCATTGAAGTTTAATAGTCTCTCCAATCCTTTAAACTCTGCTGAAGTCCTGTAATTTTTTATACTTTATCTATCATGAAAAGCTGCATCAGCTCAGACTCTGATTTGGTATGAATCAAGCATCTATGTAGGAGTCAGCATCAAGGCCTCTCATCATGAAAGCAGCATCCCCTCTTGCACAGGACAGACATTGCAGCACCACAGGTGACACATTCATGGTGGCACTGCAACGGCTGCTGGGGAGCCAAGTCATCCTGTCTTGTGCTGCTGGGCTGAGCAAGGACCACAGTGGATGGCCAGCAGACTCAGGAACTGCTCTAAAACATCTGATGGCCTACAGCAGGTATTATTCCTTTCCACGAGTATCTACATCTCAATTATTTCTTGTTTAAAATAATAAAAATGCCTCTTCAGAAAGACTTTGTGCTGTTAACCAATGCATAGTACTCACAATGCAAAATGGCTGTCAAATATTTGGTGGCTACTCTGCAGTAAAGTAAGGCAGTATTTGCTGGTTGCACTTCAAATCCATTTTTAAGGATTGTGAAGGGCAGTGTCCATATAATGCAGGGGTAGGTACTGTGCTACACTGAGGAGCCCCATTATACCAGCCACTAAATTGAGCAGGTGTACAGCCTAGAATACAATACACTCAGCCCTCACTTCAGAAACTCATGCCAATTCTTTTTCCTCTCAATTCAGCTTTATTTGATTTTTCCATTCAAACCTAATTCTATTTCTCTGCACCTCCGGAGTTCCTGCTGTATTAGGTTGAGAAGGGAAAGCCTGATGTTAATACTACATGGGAATGCATCAGATAGTCAGACACGTTATTCAAAAAGGATTTGCAGCATTCCCAGTTGAAAATAAACAATGTAAACCAGAAATTACTAAATCTAAACAAAACCTGTTTGCAAGATGCCTTGGCATGAACAAGAATTAAGAAAAACATCCTGAGTACTATCTATTTTTACAACTAATTAGATCATTTTCCTTTACCTCAGCTGTTCATCTCAAGGGTTTACCTTTGGCAGGGTGACAGCAAAAAGAGAAAAAAATCCACTTACTCTAAGCCTAGAGTCAACTTTTGCTCAGAAAGCTGAAGTCCACAGCTCAAAATATAATCTACTGCATAGCACAGTAACTTTAAACAGCATTATTATTAAACTTAGACTAGTAACAATTAAACTGGGTAGGACTGAAACCCCCAGAAGGACCTGAGACTCTGGAAGAAACATCATCTTATAGATTTGAAATAAAGGAAATGAAAGATCCATATGGCAAAACTTTACTTTCATAAAGATTTAATATCATCAGTGCCATAATCCACACAGGATTAAGTACTAACCAAGATGAGCTGTCACAAACCGAAGACAGACCAAGAGACTGTACAACTAAACGGAGAGTTCACAGGAGGTAGCATGCTCCTCTCCTGCTCCAATCCCCTTTGTCTTGTCAGTGCCTCTCAGATAATCTAATCCATGAATGGATCCAAGCCATAGTAGAGATTAACAGCAGCTGGCCAGCAGGAATAGGGAATCTCCCCAAAAAACAATGTAGACCAGTCCACCCAAAGCTCCAGACTCTGCAATCAGATCAGTGCAGGTGTCCGTGCTAACCTGTTTAGCCAATGATTCCTGGTTTCTCTACAGCAGATCACTGCAACTACATGTAGAAGAAAAAGGTTTCCAGATGGGAGCTTTCACTCACAGGTGAGAAGTGCACACTGAGGAAGGCACCTACCTCGAGTGTGTGGTGGTGGGGACGTTTTGGTTTTGCTATTAGAGAACACACACAAGTTTAAGCACATGTTCAGAGCAAAGTGACAAGCCCCAAACAAGCATATACGTAATGACAGGAGAGGAGTCATTCCCCCAGTCCTATGAAATACTATCCCAGTAACACCAACTCTATGGAAATCTGGACAGTGTTACTGAATGTTGTGTTGCTCTGTACAGCTCATGTTGCTCTCCCACAAAAAAATCTCTTATCACACACTCTCAGATGGAGAAGAATCCCATTAGCATTTCTATTAAAAGGGCTTTGAAACCAAATCCTGGAGTTAACAAGCATGAAACATCAACCACAAAACACATCTAAAAAGCTTCTGGTTTCCCAGGAGGGTTTTGGCTTTTTTTTCCTTGCTACTTTCCTTAACAGCAAATCAAATAATAATAACAAATGGTTCTGATAATTAAATGCCTCCACATGTTACTGGAGGCGTTCATTTCACTGCACTTACATAGAAGTACAATAAATGTATGGTATGCTGCAGCAGAGTTTATTCTTCAAGAGTACTCCTCATGTACTTCCTCAGGAAAGAAAATTAACTCACCAGATGCAACAGATACTGACATTTCTCCATTATCAGAATCAAGCCAAAACACAACATAACACAAATTATTATATACTAACCTAAACTTCTACATTAAAGAAAAAGAACAAGAGTGATAAATAATAATACCAATTCCTCACCTGATGGTATTTCCTAATTATATATCCCTAGAAGTGTAAAGGACTTTCAGCAATATCTTTTTCATTTCAAAGACTTAATTCACATCTTCATGTAATAACTTCAGCTTGGACTTCTAAAGAGGACTCCGTAGGCTATGCTGGTTTTCCAAAACAAAAGCTAGAAGATGCAAAAAAAGTCACAAAAGACAGCATGTTGCCTAATGACTCCTAACAGAGGACTAGGCAGGCTACTGTAAATGACAAAAAAAATCCAAGGACCAAAGAAAACATTTCTTCTTCCATACTATTAGTGTAAAGAATGTGCCTGTGACTTTATGATACTGACAGTCATAAGAGGAGAAAATAACTTTCAAGACAGAGCCTAGAAAAGTGCAATGACTTTAAAAACCTCATAAAACTAATAAAAATGCTTCAGAAATATCAGTACCCACCTTATTACTACTCTTAATTACTCATAAACAGTGTTAACTAATAGTAAACAATCTTCTACTGGAATCTGTCACCTATTTTTCCCTTACTGAACTGACTTAACAAATTACATACCAGCACTGTAATGTACTTCATGGGTTGTAGAGAGCTGACTACCTTTCCACCTTTGACAACTTTGGATCTTTCTGACTCACGATGATACACTAAAATGAGAGCACAGTTCACTTGCAGAAATGAATCTGTATCTCCTTCAAATAAGCTCCTTGCAATTCATTCTCCCAACACATAATAGCAAGGTTTATAACCCCAGCAGGAGGCTGTGTTAACAGCACTGCTTTCCCACATGGGAGCAGCAGCTGTAAGAACATGTGCACTAGCATACTCAAAACATGCAATTATTAGTTTGAATAAGATACCAAAGTGTTAAAATATCTTAATAGGGAAAAAAAATAATTTCACTTGGATGCTGAATGATCCACAGTGAAGACATCTCATTTTCTTTTTTTTAACTCCCAAATTGGTAGCATCCTCTTCTGGCACAAATTGTTGTTATTAGTCACAGAAGCTTTTTTAAGATTTATTTATTAAGTCAAGTTTCATCAGCCAAGAAATCACAGGCACGTAACCTTATCAGTATGAAGAACAGATGGACATTCCCAACAGGGTCTCCTATTCCACTCCAGCCCAGCCTCCTCTTCCCAGCATGCTCAATATTCTTAAGTGATGGGATAGAGGTTTGGCTGCCAGCACTGCTACCCACGTGCTCAATTTGCAGAGTGCCCACTTCAGTTACCTGGCCCACTCAGTCATGCTGCAGGAGCCAAATATCAGTGACTTGCACAATGTTCAGGCTCCTCTCATTTTCTGCTGACAAAGCACTGCTGTTCCTTCACTGGATATGTATTGCCAACAGAGACAAGAGTAAATAAAAATAATGTAACTGACCTAGTCTTTTAATATAGCTCCAATGGCTTAAACTACAGTTTTCTGCACAATAAAAGTCCAACCCCCTAAGTATGCCACCAGTTTTGAAAAGGAAATCCTACTAAATTAAATTGATAGCTCTTGGACTCTTCTGTTTTTCTTCTTAATTCTCCTCCATCTCCAGTGAAACCCTGTAAATCAGGCAGAAGCACCAACTCCCACCAGCACCTACAATTGGAAGACTTCACCAGAACAGATTTGTGCTTCTAAATTTTCAATATATTGAAGCAAATTTACTTTCAAAATTTGTTGTTCTTCAACAAGCCCTTTTCTCACTGTACTCTAAAGCTATTTTACAGATACTTTAAAGAGGCTTTTGAATTTTTTTTCAGAATCTGCATACAGTTCCATCTTTATACTACAATATGAAATCGCAAAAGAAACCACTAAGAGTTCTGGCTAGTT